>VOQJ01030364.1:14565-29484 GCA_015052665.1 Apistogramma diplotaenia
TTATCACTTCATTAATTCCTGGGGACATCCAACAGCTTGAGGGAGCAAGTGACAGAACAAGAAAGGAAGACGAGAGAAATGTGTAGGAGGTGAGACAAAGGCAGAAAAAAAAAAATCACAGTGGTAAAGCAGAGAAGATGATTGGCTGGTTTTCACACCAGCTCAGTCCCTGAAAAACACAGTGATATCCTGGAACCAAGAAAATCCTTTGGCTCCTCACTAGCATTCAAATCTGGCACTAGAAGTAGACAGCAGCTGCTACATGCACTACACTTAACACATCTTTGTCAGTACAGTACACACGCTGAAGAGGAAAACTTATGAATTTTACAATCACTTACACAAACAGAAATCCATTACCACAGTGAGTGTACTAACAATAGTCTGCAGTGATTTAATGTCCCCCTTAAAAGTGGACCTTTCATGTTTTTCTTTACTTTTTTATACAGTACACACACACACACACACACACACAGCTGCAATGGTGGATGTTCATCCTCCTCATATTAAAAATGTTAGGAACAATAAAAGTGGACCTTTGATTGTGTCGAGGTTGTTGGTGCCAGTGTATTTCAGAACCTGCAGATTTACTGGGACTTTCAAGCATAAACACTTCTAGAGTTTACAGAGAATGGTCTAAAAAAGCAGTTCCTTGTTGATGTCAGGGGTCAAAGGAGAACGGCCACGCTGTTTTAAGCTGATCGGAAGGCAACAGCAACTCAAACGCTCGTTATAACCACAGTATGCAGACGAGCATCCCTGAATGCACATTAGCATTGTAGTAGAAGACCACAGTGAGTACTGCTCCTGTCAGCTAAGAACAGAGAGCTGTTGCACAGTCTCACCAAAACTGGACGACAAAAAACTGGGAAACCATTGCCTAGTCTGATGAGTCTTGGATCCCGTCTTGTAACAACGGATCAGCCTGTTGGTGTGGAGGATATTTTCTCAGCACACTTTGGACCTCTTAGTATCAACTGAGCACTACACCACAATCTACTTGAGTATTGTTGCTGACCACGTCCATGAATTTATGATCACGGGGTGCCCATCTACTCATGACTGCCAACAGGATAATGCTCAAATCATCTCAATCTGGTTTCATAAGTATTCACTGTATTCAAATTGCCTCCAGTAACCATATTTCAGTCCAGTAGAGCACCTTTGGGATGTGACAGAATGGGAAATTTGCATCATGGACAGTCAGCTGATAATTCTGCAGCAGCTGTGTGATGCTATCATGTCAATATGGACCAAAAAGAGGAAGTCCAACCCAATATTTGCAAAGTGTAACTAATGAAGCTGTCGACGAGTTTATATCCAGTCTCCATCAGAATTAGTCATCATCCTCTCATGGGAGATACAGGCCCATAAATTACTTTTTTTGGAAAGAAATAACACTAATGTCACTTCACACAAATCAGTCACACAATTTATTGTATAACACAATAACTCAGTGCCCTTTAAAGTCACAAGTAGTTGAAAACTTAAAACCAATTTAAGAATAAATTATTTCAGGCATATTTCCCATTGTTTCACCATTTAAAATACACTGATGGCCAACAAATTCATAAATCATTCCTATTTTTTTATAGGAAAATAAAAAGCCTGACAGCAACCCTTTCCTCAGCGTTTCCGTTGCACTTTTAAAGCTCTACATCTTTCCAAGTCATTATTTCATCCACTCTGTTCTCTTTCCCCCTTCTCGCTAAGGTGACATAGTGGAGTCGAAATGTCACAGGAGCTGAAAGTATTGCACTATGAATATTTCCCCGGCCAGCTCCAAACCTTCTGTCAGGCGACAAACTTCTTGGCTATTTGTCCTCATTATAGAACAGCCTCCGACTGCCCACCTTAATTCCCTTCCCCGTTCCTCAGGGGGCTCTTTTCCACCCCTGCTTGGCATGAGTCATTTTTACGATCACCATTTTGGCTCCCATCGGCCCTCGCCATCTACAGTTAAACCCAGCTTGGCGAGTAAATCTGCAGCTTTAATTAAAATAGCTTCTTTTGTAGCACTTTCGATCCCTCTGTCCTCTTATCCCTGGTGGCATAATGGTGCTGGGAACTTCCCTCTGCAGAGCTGATTCAGAAGAACTAGCCCTTGAAATAATGGAGGTGTGCTACTTTATGATGAGTTAGCAAGATGAGTAAGCTGTATCTCATTTTATCTCTTCATCTTCTTCATCTAACCTGACCTTCTGAGCGAAGGGAAATTAGAAAGGTCGTGAGTAGAGGCTTCATCGATAGAAGAGTCAAGATTGTAGAAATCTGAAATATGCAACAGAAATCAATGAGACAAAATCAGCACGGGCTACTTGGTGTTTCTGACCTTGAAGGCCCGGAAATAACGATTTTTGAAGCAAAATCAATAAGACTCATTCAAGCCATTTTCCTACAATATTGTTGAGGGACTGACTTCGGTGCCATTGATTAGCTGATTTATCACCTGCATCCACTGTGGGGTACCAATAAATGCAGATCCACTCACAAGAGTAGCAAACTGCTTTACAAATATGCTGGAAGAGCTCACAGCTGTAACTTGCAGAAACATCTGCGAGAACAAGAAACGCGTCTTGAATAGAAAAGCATCGTGAGGCTATTGTGTTGTAATGGCCACAGTGGAATTGCAGGTCAGTGGGCACACACGCCGGCCCAAAAAGACATTTTCTCAACACAAAATTACTGTAAAATGACAAATGCATTTTTATGAACACTTCAAAGACCCTAAAATGACTTTCAGTATCACAATTTCATCCACTATGTTCATCAAAACCTGAAGACTCAAGCCCCATCAGTAAATCCTCAAGTCATTCGGGATAAGTGTATATATGTTCTAAGAGTAGATGTCGAGAAACTCTAAAGAGGCTTTTGTCATTTGTGCCCACCACACATCCTACAAGTACTGATTGTGCAAGTCCATTTACCATCCTACATTTTCTCCTCATCTTTTTTCCGCTTTTTTCTCCTCCTTTGCTTCTATGTTGCTCCTCTTCTTTTCCTCTTCTATTTTTCACTCAGCTTTCTTCCAGTCATAAAAGAGGCTCTAGATGCACTAATAACATAACCCTGCCTGCCTCTTCTTTCTTCTCTCTCTCTCTCTTATTTCCTCTCCTTTCTTATCTTCACCCCTGAAGGGGTTGTCTGTCTCCTAACCAGCTGAAGCAATGCTTCCGCTGGTCTGCGCCTGGCCCCTATTACCAGAGCATGACAAGGAGCTGCAGTGTCGACTTGTCAGCCTAATAAACATCCTTTATGGCACCCGCCTGGGTGTGTTTTGAGGGGAGTCAGCCAGCCACCAAGCAGTGGACCATTGATTTTATGGATGGCACACAGTGCTTACACTTCCACCCGTCTATTATGCAGGGGACAGGCTGCAATTGTTTTGCCATGCACAGCCATACTTATGACACTCATACTGCCAGAGGCTTTCTATTTAGTTTCAGACATGGTTACAGAGCAAGAGGCAGAAGAGAAAGACAGAGGCAGAATTAAAGAAACCAATACAGGTCAAGTATGGCAGCACTCAGGGCAGAAGTACATTTAATCACAGGCGGCTTTTTCAGACTTTTACACAAGACCTTTTGTAACCTTTGTGCTGCAGGTCAGGGTCAATAAGGCTTTTATATTTTCTCTTTGCCGCCAACCTGTTTTCTTCTTTTCCATAGTGTGGCAAAGGTGAGAGGTCGCTCAGGTGCTGAACAAGCTATTCAGACACAACAGTAATCTCACTTTTTTTTTCCTTCTTGCAGCACCTCGGCCACCCAGAGTGCCCCAAAAGATTAACTGTTCCAGGTTCAGAGAGACAAAAAGGAGAAGTCTAAAATGAAAAAAATCTCATCCCATCTCAGAGTGAGTGGATCGGTTGTGAGTTCAGCACCACGGACAGCAACTTTTCTTGCCCACCAATTAAGTAGTAAAAATATAGCCAGTGAGTCGAAAGTAAAATGTACCTCTTTAACCTTTGTTCTCTAGCAAGTTATAAATATTCAGAGCATTCGGGTATGTCATCTTAGCAAGCAAGCAGCGTAGGCTAAAAGCTCATTAATATCAAACGTAGCTGTGGAAAAATTATAGAATATTAATCTAACACTTCACATAGAATGCGTATGCGGTTTTGTTTTCAACTTCTGAAAGGCTCAATGGCTGTTTACAGTTTTAGATTATATATGTGCAACCCTTCATAAAGCTTTTTTTAATTGTTATTGCTGTCGACTGTATATGAAGTCCGTCATTTGATTGTTTTACCGAACATTTAACGTTTGCTGACCTGGGATCACTGACAAACAGTTCATTTGGTTGCCTGCTGTAACAACCTGAATGACCAATGATAATTTTATTCCACTTTCAAGACAGTGATATATACAGGTGCAAGAGCTAAGGATCGGGGAAAGCACTTAGTATAATCATGAGCCTATCAGGCACAAGTGGGGGAAGGTCACATTCAGACTAATGCACCTTTGATTGTATTTGCTATCTGTTGAACTGGCCGTGTGTCACAATACAATGAAATAAGCAATGCTGAGGAAAAAACAACCGTAGAGAGCATTGTGAAGCAACAGCACTAAGGCAGGCAAAGCCTCCAACCCGTAAAGCTGTCAGAGCGACCTTCACTTACCCCTAGTATTGATGGTCCAATCATACAGAGAATATGAATAAGTACCTTCAGGGATTACTTAAAATGAGGCATATTTCTTGGATATGTCTAAAGAAAGAAGAATAAATCATGTGGTGGCTTTAAGGCATCGCCCAGAGAGCTGAAGAAGATGAATTTCAAAAACATGTTTTCCTCGGTCCTTCCAACTGTTGTGGCCAGAATAGTGATAAGAACACTTTACTGATTAAACAAACACTTGAACACAACGCATTATGCCGATATATGTTCTTTTTTCCTTTGCTGACAAACACGGGAAATCTGATTATTTCATGCATTCCAGCAATTCAAGTACTAATACATGCCCATGTGACAGAACTGTTGGAAAACTGATACGTTTAATCACACTGAGAAAAAATGTCCTGGTCCTGGGTCAGCTGCCCAGCATTTAGACTTTTTTGGACTTTGGAGGACGAAGTGTTTCTGTGTCGGTAAAAACAAAGCAGCAAGAAAATAAAGAAACTGTATTAACACGGGAAGAAAATCATAAAGACCCATTTTGCTGCCCTATCTACTGTTTGACATTTCACTGATGCCCCTTTTTTTGACATCTTATACTGAATGTGCCCTGCTGCTAATATTGGTATTACACAGTAGTAACTGGAAACCTGCATTTATTCACATTTTTTGAAGACCTACAGGTTATATGGGGTATAAAAACACTGCTTTTTAAAGAAAATCTGGGTGCAGTCTGTTTGATTTTCTCTTTAAAACATTTGTTTTAAATATAAGCAAAAGCTAAAGCTTCTTTTTTTTTTATAACCATGAAGTCGTGCTGCATTAGACTGTCTGTCCAGCACTGTAGGAAAGCATTACAGCCAGTGGCTCTCCCTGCTCTCTCTCCCTCTTTGTTCAGCTCTTCTATTCATCTTCTTTAGCTTTTCCCACTATAAATAGAAGGAAGTGTCCATTACTGTTTCTAGACTCCTAAAAGACCCCGTTGTACTTTCCAAGCTCCCTGTGCCTGTTCATAACTCTGCTTTCAGACACTGGATGTGCCAAACACAGGGGAGCTTTCCACTCTTTGTGTTGGCCAACGTTTATTAAATGGAGAGCATCTTTAAGGTTTCATTTCAACAACTGATAAATAAATAATCTCACAAATGAAATGTAAAACATTCAAAACATGTTTCACTGATACTGTGCTTTATATTTTGTGTGGAAACATTATATGATAATTGAGACATCTGATTGTATAGCCTTTCTGGAGGTGGAAGCCTGATTTCTCTGTTATTTATAGTAGCATTATTATAAGGGCAAGCTGGCACAGTATGCCTAAAAACCATCTGATTCATCTCCTACACAAAAAGGATCTCTTTATGACTCAGAAAATGAGTTTTGATTTTGTGATATTAAAGAAAAGATCAGACCACGACAGCAGTGGCCTTACATTAGTACTCCAGAGAAAAAAGGAAAAGATGGAGCTGAAATGGAAAATGTGAAAATCTTTGTAGGCAGCGGTGCATATTCCTCCTCTAATTGAACAGCTCGGAACATGTTGATGCATTATCTATTATTATAAGAAGCATGAGCTGAATGTGAATGGATAAATAAAACACAGAAGTCAATAAAAAGGCTCATGCATTACATGTCACGAAACAAGCGTGGGTGCAGTAGGAAAATTTCCCACACACAAATAATCATACAAATGCTTTGTGTACTGTAAATTTGTATTTCAGTACTGCTGTGAGTGTCCACAGAAGAAAAAAAATCAGTTTGGTAATCGCAGTGACAGGAGTAGGATATTGAATTTTACCTGCACTGACCAGGATATGACACATTTATCTCGTCAGTATGTTGGATGGATAAATTTACACATGTACTGTACTTATACGCGAAATAATGTCCAAGGCAGACAAACCCACTCACTTAGATGCACATGAAATGCGCTGTCCCACTGAGCCTGCGGTGAGCGCAGGGGTGCTGCTCGCTCACTGATCAACTCAGAAGCGAAACACAGAATTGCTGTCAAGAAACAGCACAGCACCGCGGGGGGGAGGGTACATCACTTGAATGCTGGACAGGTTTCTATTGATTCTGTCAGGTACACAGCAGCACATCAGCGACTGAGTTCATTTTTGTTAAAATATCATTCTTTTCATTTTATTTGTGTCTTTGTGCGAAGAACAAACGTGGAGGTGTAAGATAACCTATGATCGCTCTCAACCTGTGACAGGTCTACCAGGTCCTTTGATCGGGCAGCTCTTTGGTCAGATGACCGATTGAACAGCCGGCGCTTCACAGTCTAAACCGGTCTTCTATAGGGAAACGTGTTTTTTTCTTTTTCTGCAGATGCACCAATCAACTGGCTGGGGACCAGAATCAAATTAGTTTCAGCTGATTGACCATGACAGGCCTAAGTGCCTTAGCCTGAGTGCACATTTCTAGAAATATAACTACATGTAGTGATATGCTCTGTAAACATGCAGATGATTACAAACACAACAAAGTGATCTGCATAAAGATCAGCTATCTAAAATGAAATATGTCGTGGGTTGTGATTGTTTGTGCCTCCCTCACGCCGTAGCATGCTGCACTTTCCCTCTTTTCACAAAACAATCGGAGTACACACTCGGTTGGTTCTTCTGTGCAATTTGGTGAAGATAAATGCTGTTAAACCTTTATTTGCTTGAACACCGACAAAATCTGATCAACACAGAGAATGCTGGTAAGCTAACCACTGCATATTAACACCAAGAGCAACTAAAGGTGCAACTGCAGCGCCAGAGTTCCTTTCTCCCTTATGAATAAGGCTGCTCTGTACTCACAACTTACTTGTTTTCACTTGTAAACCACTGCACCATGGAGCCACTGTAACGCCAGAACTATGCACATAAAACTACTGTGATGTGTCCTTTGCAGTGGAACACCTATGTCACCATAAGTGAACATTATTTTGCCTTAATGTATCAATACTGTATTTCTTAATAACAATGTATTCTTACCTGCATTGACATGACAGTGTACGTGACCAAAACAGTGATTCTGCTTCATTGCCTGTTATTTGCCAGGGTCAATTTAAACACATCAACTCTAACTTATTTTTAACTTGTAGCAAATAATACAAATTTACACACAAGTGTGCATCACTTGAGTCAGTCCTTTGAGCCTCATCATTTTGACAACAAACTGCAGCACTATTGACAGAACATTCCAGGCCATGTTAACATAAAGAGGCAAAGATAATCATAAAAGGAGACAATAAGCATTAACACTCAAATTGTGCCCTGGCCTGAAAATCCATACACTTACAGCAATATGACAGCAGATGGGTTATTATCATTATGAAAACTCACTGAATGTAAATTGGGAAAATAGACTGAATGCCATTTTGTAGAAAGGCTGAAACAGTGTCAGTAGCTACATATTATATTGCAGCACTGAGAAACCTGCTAAAAAATGGATGTTTGTATCAAGGCTGCCAAATTCAAAAGCGTTAGGAATTGTTAACAGATGTAGCTATTGTAACCTATCAGTGTGAGAAGCCGATATGATATCCTTCCTAACTAATTACATCGAAGGCATACACTAGCTTAAAAAAATCCTATATTTGACCAATATTTGAACCTGTCCAACATTTTTAGTGGATGCATTCACAATATCAATTTGAAAAATACCACATCGCCCTATTCTTGAGTTATTGTGTTAAGAAAGTTGGGTGTTTATGTGCCGGGGTGATGACAATCACCCATCGAAAAGGCTGATGGGGTAAAAAGCAAACTGCAAGACAAACAATCAAATTAAGGATTTTTATGTCAGTCTAAAGAGTTCAAGGAAAGTCACAACTGATCTGTTATCCAGACAGTTTTTAGACAAAGGTCCCAGATGTACATTCACTTTAAATTTGCAAAAGCTTGATGAATGGTCCTTTCGACATTGTTAAACCAGTTTCATTGATCTGGACTGTAGATTTATTGATTGAGACCATGATTAATGGGCACAGGGTTTAATGATGTTGAGATTAATTTCAGCCATTAGTGAAGACAAGAGCTAAAAATACCATGAAATATTGCCCCCATATCTTAAAACATTCCCAATAATGAGCAGGAATTTTCTTTTGTGACCACGTTATATTGGATCTATGCAAAACAAGATTTTGATTATTGAAAACAGGACTTAAATGGTATTGTCAGTTGTTCCGAGTTTTTTGTTTTTTCAATCAATCATTCTGTCAGAGAAAGTCACAAGATGACATTTTAATCGAACTCTGGGTTTCTCATTTTGGTGCCATGGACTTCATATCCTGTACTAAATGACCTGTATGTTTAAGGGGTCATCTCCAATGACATTCATCAGCAGGTCATTTTTATCCCCACAATGTTACCAAAACACAGCTGTCTTTGAATCACTATCCAAGAGCAGCAGCTGAGTTATATTTCTAAGTCTTGTGGCGCTGTGCTCTAGTTGATTTATTTATTTTTTGATACAAGGATGTTCTGGTCAGAAAATTGGATCCAACTCATCCATTAATGCTGAAATGCTCTCGGATGATTCATGCTGCATTATTTTAATAGCCTCATCAAATCGCCCACATGTATCTGCCTCAAACCTCTCACCCAAACAAGAGGAAATGCTGCAAAGTAAAATGGAATTCGGCCACACGTGGATCCTCTGAGAGCAAAACAAGATCAATGAGAGTGCCTTTTTGCTTTAAAAAACAGCAGGGCTGTCCTCCACCCAGAGTAAGAAATGATCTATGTAGATCTCATTAGCCCCCTATGATGACAGACGTACGACCAAATGATTAATGACCAGATGGAGAAACAGGAGAATTATTGATGTGACCTTTAGGAATGCCTCCGTCCAGGAGTGACATGCCCTCCACTAAAATGATCCAATTTGACACATCCATCCTTTTCTCTTTTACCTCTATCACTCATGCTCTTTCTCTGTCTTTAAAGCAGTCCAGGAAGCACATAAAACATTACAGCCTACTCAGGTCAGTTTTTGTATGTTAGAATAAAGAATATGCAGTAAAATTGGTTAGGGAGTTCTGGGCTTTTTGCAGGAATTGGTATTATTCCAGCTGAATAAAGTACTCTGTCTGTATTAATCTGTACTTATAAAGTCTATAAAAGTGTTTTAATGAAATGACGGTTGAATAGTCATCTGCCGATTGGATTTTATGGGCATATCCTTTGTGAGGGGAAAAAAGTAAAAGTCAATAACGGTAGACTGTGTCATCTCAGATGATGAGGTTTTAATGATGGGGAGACATCCAGTCACCTTTCCACAACCCCCAAAGATAAAGGACCACTGGCAGCAAGCAAGGACGATGAGGGAATTAATTCAACATTTTGTGTGTGTGTGCGTGTGTGGTCGATGCAATGAAGTGTGGGCAGGTGATGTAGATAAGAGTCTAAAAGAAAGAAGGGGGGAGGTCTGTGAGGAGGTAGCAAAGGAAAAGGAAGCACACAATAAGACAATCTCTCTTTTTTGTATATTCCCATTATTTACACAAAAAAAAATGTGCAAAAAGGGGCACAGAGAAGCCAGGGAGGCATAATGAGAGGTGTACTGTGTATAGAAAAACTCGGGGGAAGGAGGTGGAGGAGAATAGATGAGGGAAGCATAAATGAAGGAGGAGTCGTAGGTGGGAACATCCGCCAATGGGCACTGCCGCAAGCCTTTGCAATTAATTGGTTTGAACGAACACAGATGTTTGCATTTTGCCTCAGGGCCATGCTTACCTCCCCACATTCTTTGCTTCTGACGGCCTATAATCGATATGGGTGAGCTCCAGCCTGATTCATCTAGCTCACTGACCTGCCACTATTAATTCGGCATTCTTATTAGGATAAAGCATTAAAGTTTTTTTGTTTTTTTTCATTAAATCAATGGTTAAAAAAAACAAACAGAAAAACAGACATGTAAATTAATAAGATGAAGATTTCATTACATTTTTATCAAAAATATCTGCTATTCAGTGTCTTTTCCATGTACTGTATGTACATTTGGGAAGCTACAACCCGCAATTAGTCGGAAACAAAACTGCAACAAGATGTAAGAGGATTTCACCCATTTAAACCTCTGTTTTCATTAATATTTAGCCACATCTGCTTATGAAAACTGTCATGCAGACCTGCTGATCATGCAGCATGATTTATCAAGTGAACAAGAAATGTCAAGGTTACGGGGAAAAGGCCTCAAACAAGAGGCGAGTATCAAGAGTATGGATCAAATCTTTGCTCCACCTCCTGGCATTACTGCTAATACAATGGAAGCAAGAGCAGCATTACATAAAGAACAGCCCATTCCACTCAAGAAGCAGGAATATTGTCCAGAATCTAAAGCACCCATGGAGAATAATTCTAACAAAATATCAGCACTGTGAGATTTTTAACTTAGCTGCATGCACTGGCACAGAGCAGCTTAAAATGTGGAATATTTTATTTTTAATGCAAAAAAAAGGTCCCAATGAGAACCAAGAAGGAACCCCGGCTTAAGATGGCAAGGAAAACAAAGTAAATTGAAAAAATGAAAAGCCTAAATGATTTCCTTTCTTTATTTAACCAATGTATGTGCACTGATTTCATTTCAGTATAATGTGAAAGCCTTCCCTGCATTCTCTCCTCAGCCCCAACCGGTCACGGCAGATGACTGCCGCTCCGTGAGCCTGGTTCTGTTGGAGGTTTCTTCCTGTTAAAAGGGAGTTTTTCCTTTCCACTGTTGCCAGTGCTTGCTCACAGGGGTCATTTTGATTGTTGTGTTTACTCTGTAATTATTGTAAGGTCCTTACCTTCTAATAAAAAGCACCTTGAGGGGATTATTTGTTGTGATTTGGTGCTGTGTAAATAAAATTGTATTGTATTGAATTGAATTGAATGGAATTTTGCAGGCATGTGCTGTACTGTTAGACAAGATTCTTTTGTAGTTTTAGTTATTTAACTTAAACTTTGGTTCATCATCAGTTTATTGGAGATGCACATTACAGGCTGACCACTGAGCTGCTCTTTTCTGGGTCGTGTGGCTAATGCTAATGCAATAAGAGTACAATGTCCCCACATAAAAGATGGTGACAGTTTCAAAACTCTTGGGCAGAAATAAAGAAAAAAATGGAAAAATGAGAATATTTGGTATTTGTAAGCTGTTGCAGAGACATAAGAAAAAGTGTTATACGATCGAACTTGCCAGGAGATACCCTGATTTATTATGGCTGGATACAGGCTGTAAACTTTATTTGAATTGTATTTTTATTAAGCTATTCTCATGTCCAGTCTCCCAGAGGCCATCGTATTTATTGACAAGCGATACGGGAGTGATACGTCTCACCCTTCAGCATAATGGGAGGCCCGGGCCTTACCGGTGTGCTGTGTCACCGCAGACATATGCTGTAATATTTCTGGTGCTGTAAAATTGAGTGTAGGTCCCAGCTGTGTTGTATCAACATCTCTATCTTTCAATCCATCTTCTCCCTCCCTTTCATTCACCATTAAGTAGAGGTGCCATGGATACCATACTAAAGCATAGGAGGCTTGGTTTCATCTGCTCAAACCTCCATTGTGTTGCCTGCTTTCATTTTTTAAATGGCTCAAAGACTAAGTGTTACAGTAGATACTGTCAGGGCTTTGAAAAGAGCCAAAATAAATTCAGTCGTGCTGCTTAGTTCTGTGCTCACAGTAGTCTTTAATCAAAGCTTCACTTTATGTCAATATTTCTTTGAGATATTTTTATATTTCTTTTATCTTTTTTGTTCACATTTGTTATGACTCACTGACAACACGGTGCCTCTGGAGGCTAAAGGGGTTTTAAGATGAGATTCAGATTTTTTTTTTTGTCAACAACGAGTACCCTATGAGAAATAAAGTCATACAAGGTGAGAAGTGCAAAAGAAAGAGATCCCTCCTCTGCAAAATTCAATAAATCAGAGAAACAAATGCATAACAGGCAACACAAAGAAGCCAGTTTCAGTCAATGCCTACAGATGTTAAGCTCCCACCTTCAAGAAGAACTAGACTAAATCAATGGGGTTTTTTTCACTGTGTTCATCACAGTTACATAGTAAGAAAACTGCTACAGTGTGTTCTTTGTTTGAACCTGTATCAACAATTCAGGTAAAATTACTGCATTCGGTACAAGTGTTATAATAACATTTACTGTACTTTAAACAATGGAAGATAACATTCATATTACATTTACACAACATATACTAACACTTACTAGATGTGTTTTTGTTTTGTTTTTTCATCAAAATGACATCAGTTCTCACAAAGGTTGCCAAAGCACAGATTAATAGAATTTTTTGTTTTGTGTTATGAGAAAAAAAAATCCCTTCACTAATAAAATGTGCATGAAGACCAGCAACAATACCCTTCTAAAGTGCAACAACATCACTCAGTGACAGCTGTAATGGTTTGTTACTGCCTTGCAATAAGAAATGGATGCAGACCTGCTGATCATCTGTTGTAAATACAGAGAGTCGGCATCAGTTTGCATTACCAGCAATCTAACAGTCTCACAGCTGTGCAAGACCTATCAAAAAAACAGGGACAAAATGGGACAAAATAACGCTTGCATGCTTAGCTTTGCTGTGAAAATTTGAAAGACTTTGAAAGTCTCTCAAATTTTTTAAGGAAGAGAAACAGAAAAGGCTGAGGCCAAATTACACAAGAACTAGACACTAAATCAGTGGCAACAGGTCTAGTAGAGTGATGAATCAAAATGTGTCATTTTTGGTTCAAATCAGCATCAGTATGTACAGAGGTGGAGGTCAGCAGAGAAGTACAACAGTGAGCGTCTACAGCCATCTCTAAAACACGGTGGAGGCTCTGTCATGGTTTGGGGCTGCATTTCAGCCAGTGGTGTTGGAGATCTTGTCAAAAATGATGCAATTATGAATGTAAAGAAGTCCAGTCAGATTTTTGATCCAATGTGCAATACCATCTGGAAAGCATCTGACTGAGAACACCTTCATTTTTCAGCAGAACAATGATCCCAAACACACTGCCAATGCAGTAAAAGCATACCAGGATACAGAAACACACAATGAAACACTATCAGGTATGGACTGGCCTCCCCAGAGCCCGGAGCTGAACATTATTCAAGCAGTGTGGGATCATCCTGACAGCGAGAACAACATCCAAAGAAGAGCTTTGAATGTCCGTCAAGAACCCTGAACGTACAAAATATTGACTCAAGCTCAATGTGTAAGTTTCTAATATTCTGTGTTTCCGGTTACACCTATTTCCCATTTCCCTTGCAAAACATGAAGAACAAGAGGTGGCTCTGTACTGCACATCATTTGAATTGCAAGCCATAATTATAATAGTAACACTGAGGAAACACTACAGGAAAAGGCAAAAACAGCAAAAGCAGTGTGTATGCAGTATCATTGAAGTAAAAACAATTTTTTTTTAAAAAAAACTGAGAAACTGGGCCAAACACCAAGAAAATTTACATGAAGCCATGTAAATGAGGTGCTATCTTCTTATTCAACACCACAATTTAAAAATAAAGTAATGTTGTCATAAATATAGCCACTGATGTCTATTCATTGCTCACTCCTGCTATGAAGAACACTGGATGAAGACATTGAAGATTGGGTCGATGGGGCTGATAAATGGCTCATCTTGCTCCTGTGAAAGGTCAGAGCTCTTATTATTTACAACACTGGATCTTTGTCACGGCTCAGTGACACTGACCTTGCACAGGTCCTATGTCCCTCTGTCTGCCTGTAATGGCGTGAGCATGGGATTTCATTTTCTATAAACATAGATTTGCAATATACACATACATATACACATGTTCATCTACTTTTCCCACACACGTGCAAACACATGCGTGCACACAAACACGGTAAATACACAGAGTGGTTCTCAAGCAACCGCAGTGACCTTGGTCTAGATTAACAATGGTCCTAGAGGAGCAGACCTCATTTAGAAATTCTCTAAGAGAGCCACAGTATATTTTTGTTATTCCTCATGGGCAAATACTTGTATACTATGCAAAAAAAAATTATATGTTTTTGAAACCCTAACAACAACACAGATAAGTTGAATGGGGCTCAAAAACTAACTAAACAAAAAAATCATTTGCTTCATTAGTGTACAAAATTCATCAAACCATTGCACTCAGGGGCAAAATGTGGTCAAACTGGCAGCTTGGCAAGTTACTCTGCTGCAATCCATTACAAGCGCTTCCTCAAAATGCCGCCTGAGGATAAGTGAATATTAATGGCTGTTAAGTTGCTTGTCAGTTCAGTGGGATAAATACTAACATTTTAAGTACCTCTGGAGGCTTGAACAAGAGAACACGCTGCTTGTTTT
>VOQJ01030365.1:19859-29872 GCA_015052665.1 Apistogramma diplotaenia
TAGCACACAGCGCCCCCCCCCCCCCCCCCGCCGCCCCCTCCGGCCTGCTACGGACCAGTGTCGCCTGCTGGTGTTGCTGGCACCGTTTTCTAACCGCGACAGACGCCACACACCCGCGCTTTTTAACAATGTCTGCTACAACACACCCGACACTCCACCACGTCCCCAGAAATGAAATGAAAACGTATGCAAAAATAGAGACGTGGGTGCGAAAACGCACATCCACGGCTGAACAGCGTCAGTTTAAGGCAAACTGGCGCTCGGCGGGCTGTGTGATATACTGTAAGGCAGCTTGGATCAGGAGAGCAACACTGCAGACACATCAGAACTCAGAAAACCCAGTTCTTCATACCACAATCATCTCTGACATCGATATGGTACACATCATTATGTTATTATTGATCCAGTTTCCTGTTGTGCTTTAGTAGACTATTGTGGTTTGATTGATTGTTTAAGATGTTGAGTCTGAATGATCGTTAATTGCATATACAGTAGTATTAGAATACATACATTCATATGCCCTTTGAAAGAACAAATCATGCCAACAGATTAACTGTAAACCTCTGATTCTGGAGACTTTGGCAAAATCTTGTCACACCAAAAAGCGCAAATTCCTTTGCACATTAATTGTAAAAATTAAAAAAACATAACTGGGATTAATTTTCTGAGAGACTTTGTTACAAATATTATGATTTTTATTTAGTGATTTGTATGATATGTGGACGCCCACAAAATTGTTTGTCCCAAGACAAGAGGCTATGATTTTTATTTGATGAGAAACCGAAATATGAAATATCTCACAAAGATGAAAGAAAAAAGAAAAGAAAAGTTGTGAATCTAAAAGCTTGAAGGTTTTAGCAACATTTACTATAAATTTGTGCTCACTTCAAGTTTGTCCCAAGTTTTTGTTCACAGATTTTTTAAAATAAAAAAAGCAATAAAATCAGGTGAATCCATGATTAGTTACATCCCTGAGGACCTTCCTCCAATCCTCCAAAACAGTCAGGGTCAGAAATGTATTGTTTTCATTATAATTTTTAAACGTAAACTCCTTTTAATATTGTAGCAACCATAAAATATGTATGTGTGTTTTAAAATCTGTATAAAGTGTTATTTTTCATGTATATGTGTGTACATATGTGTATATGTATAGATATATACTCTATGTATAGAATTATTTTCTTTTCTGTACCACTGCGGTAACGTGCGAATTTCCCCATTGTGGGATCATTAAAGTTCTATTCTATTCTATTCTATTCTATTCTATTCTATTCTAATGTGTCAGTACCAACTAATTCAAACACGAAGACTTATTTTAAATTATTGCATCAATTATAATTGGAGGCCAGTGATGGCTGTCATGAAGAGGTCAAGCAAAATTTCTACTGTGAACAACTTCTCCTTAATATGTATTCATTTGTCACCACCATCAGACGTCCACACCGTCAGTCACCGGTGGTGAGTTGTGGCTTGTGGGTGTCGATGACAAAATGGTTCAACGAGGTAATTTCTGTTTTTTATGGAAAAACACAAAATCAGAAACTTGCACCATTTTGTTGTTTGATAGCTAAGCCGAGCTTCTGTGGTGATATTAGTTATTAGCGTTTGTTTCTGTTTAAAACATTTATTTTTCAAAATTCAAACCTGTTTTTACCAAGTTCTCAAAAATCTGTGACATAAGTAAATAGAAAATGTTTATGTTCTTTTTCAGTTACATATCATTTTATGTATGACCAATTGCTTTCCTGATCTCTCCATTACTCGTGCGACTTGGGCCATGTTGCTGTGGTGGACGTCCCTTATTTTCATTTACAAAAGGTGGCAACCCTACCTCAGATGAACAACAACACAACATATTAAATTGCTTCATTATTTCTTTAACACAGCTGAACTGCAATGGAGACGTGGTGTGTAAAAACTAAGTGCACCACTAGCTTGTAGAACCACTTTGAGCGGCAATAACGTGAAGAAACTGTTCTCCATATGACTTTATCAATCGTTCACATCATAGTGCAATTTATTCATATCTTTTCATAGCGTTGTTTTGGTTAGTTTAGGTTGGCAGGCATTCAACTGTGTGAAACTCTTTCAAAGTCTCCCCCAAGGCATTTCCTTTGGGTTGAGGTCTGGACTTTGGCTGGGCCGTCGCAACACCTTCATTCTTATTTTTAACCATTGTGTTGTAGATTTGCTGGTAGACAATGTGGACTCTGTGACTGCACGGTGCTCAGTTTTACTATAAACCCTCATAAATAAAACTCTCATATTAAAAGAAGGTTTACTTTTTTCATACAGCACTATATCTGCTATAGCCCAGAATGTATGGCCTGCATCTACATTGTGGTTTTCAACTTACACACCAAGTCGAATGAGCAACAAGAAGACTGTGCTAACTGAAAACACTATAATCTGTAGGAGAACACAGGGTTAGGAAGCTGATAATATGATAGTGTCAAAGCAACTAATTTGACTTTTTGTAATAGTGCAGTCAGAGTCATTTCAGTCTGCCATGTGACTGCAGATCTGCAGCAGCCAATCAAAATGGAATCTGCTCTTTTGTCTGGCTGGTTTTGAAGGGCTCTCTGCCCAAGCCTCATCATGCAACTAATTCAGATGTAACCCCACTTTAAACCGCGCACACAATGGCTATTGAAATGAGCTGGTTGCTGATATAGCTGTCGAGAGCCAGAGTCGAGATGAAACAAAAAGACACACACGTACAAGTCACACACTGTAACATAAAGTGACATGAATAAATACAGCAAATGCAGTGCAGCAAAGTTTGGGCCTAATTTATGTGCCTGCTGTTTTCTACCACATGCTTATGCACATGTAGGCTTTATGTATTTATTTAGTGCATGTGCCTGCCATCTTGAACTATAAACAGATCTTTAAGTGGATCCATCCATCCATTCTCTTATGCCTGCAGTGCCTGAGTATTAATCTCTTAAAAAACATTGGATTTTGCTGTTTCCTTATTCCCTAAATTCCACATATAAAGGCTACATATCAAAAAAAACAATAGTTTCAGCTGTGAATTATTGGATGGTGTAGCTCTTTCAACCTGTGTGATGTCGGTATAGCGTCATACAATGTCATTCACCTGTCGGCTCTCTTGCTGTTGACTTTGTCTCCATTTCTCCCTTCTCCTCTGTCTCCGTCGCAGAGTTTTAATCCTGTTCTTCTCCCTTTTACTCATCCTCCTCTCCCCAAAAGAAACACAAGGTTGTGCCACTGCTGAGGTCACGCTTTGACTCACCACCCTCATCACCCCACTGCCCCCTTCGTCGCCATCTTCCACATTTTCCTCATCTCCCTCGTCCTCCTCTTCCCCTCCTAGCTCCGAGAAGGTGAAAGCTCGTCCACTTGCTGACCTTGTTCTCACCTCCAACCAGAATGGATCTGGCTCTCGGAGTGAACTCAGAGAGTGGAGGTGCAAGTCTTCTGCAGCTGGTCTGGAGGAAGGCGTCTGAGGTGGCTGAGGTATGGATCTGGCGTGAGCAGCAGGCCGAGGGGACAGAGAGTTTAAATTGGAAGTGATGCTCCAGTTGCAGCCAATGCCCTGGGGTCGAGACCATGTGTGTCCTCTCTGTAAATTGTTTGAGGCTTCTCCAGCTTCTGAAATGCTGTTGAACTGAAGGTCAAAATTATTACTTGATGAGCTTTCTCTTCTCTGTCTATGTGGTGCTTCATCTTTAGATGTTTCATCTCTTTCCGTCATTCTTCTTTCCCTTTGTTCCCCTCTTTCTCTGACTCCCAAATCTTCAGCACGTAGTCTCTCTTCATCCCAGTCTTGGTTTTGTTCTCTCCCACTTTCTTTGTTGTCCTCGCTGCAGGTCTTTTTGTGTGCTTTTCTCCCTGACAGTGCAGGTCTCACCAGCATGTTACTTGACCTTCCCTCGCATGCTGGATCTACACTCCTTTGCCTAGATCTCTCCGCCTCTGGCGTGTGAGTCTCATTAATAGTGGTTTCCTCACCGGCTTCCTCAGCTTCACTTCCTCCAACTCTGTTTGAGCCATTTGCACTAGAAGCTCCCACATGGGAGCTCATCGTGGCTCTTTCAAAGCACCTCACCCACCAGTGGAAGACATCTGAAGCAACTTCAGCCAGCTAGCCTGGTTTTTCCCCTGTCATCCTTTCCCCGGTCTTCTTTCCCACTTCTTCTGGATGTATAGATTGAAGCTCTTTATTAAGAGCGACAGGGACTGTTCCAGTGCAGAGGTGTTGAGCAGTGCTGCTCTCTATCCTGCCACTGTGAGCCCACTGGGGCATTCCACACTGTTGACAAAGACAAAGTCCCCGTGGTGAGCCCCATTGCAATAGGTGCACTGTTCACGGCCTCACTATTGTCCTATGTGACCTATAGAAAACACACCGCTATGCAACCACTGGACTCACAAAAATGAGGTGAAATAGCCAGAGCCACCTTTTCCCCCTCATGTCCACAATCATGGTGTCAGCTTTTTTTCACTTACTGGTTGATAAGCACAGCACAGAGTGATTTTTTTGTACTGTGTGTGTGTGTGTATGTGCTTATTTGAGTGTTAGTTTCTGCTGCTGCTTCATTGTCAAAGCATTGCAGAAACTTTAGACCAATAAATAAAAAGAATATTAGCATACCAAATACAGTGGTGCTTTGTAACTTTGTTTTAAATAAGCAAGGGGAGAATAAGTGATTACTTACTACAGGAAAGAGGAGTTAAGAACAAAGTGAGACCTTGAAAAGGGCTCTTGAGGGCAGAAATTAATTGTGTTAGGTTCGATTAGGGAGAGGCAAACATGGCATTGTCTGAATTTGTAAGTAATTTTAAGTTTGTCATGAAAAACATGCCAGCAATTTATGAATTCTGGTTACTGGTCTCTTAGGAGCATGCTTGGTAACTGAAGTTCTATTAAAGATGTCATTAAATAAGGTCATATATTGGTATTTTTAAAATTTTAAAAAATCAACCTTTCCACTGATTTTCCATTTACCTGGCTCTTAACAGCTCCTTCACTCACTTTCTATTGCCTGATTCTTATTATATATACTTGTCGTTTGCCCCCCACAGTCTTTTCTCGTGTTGTTTTGTCAGATTGTTGCATCAGTCTAGTGGCTTCTCTCCTTAATGTATTTATCATTTCCTGGCAATCTGATCTTTTATCCATCACTTGTAAAGCAGTTAAATGAAAGCACTAAATTGATCCTGTCTGTCTGATTTTTTTTCAGCACTTAGCTTGTATTACATGCTTTTATCACTTTTGCAGTGAGTATAACATCTAATTGTTTTAATGACAAAATAAAAAGAAAGGATCATTTGTATCCTTTTTAAGGTGTCTATCTTTGATAAAATGGTAATTATAGTAAGTACTTCAATTTCTTACAATTTGGGCTTTACTGATAGTCTATAATTACATCAAGAGTCAAATAAAAGTCAGATAGAAGAACGGTGGCATGTTCTCCAAGATACTTTGTACAAGCTACCTGATAAAGGAAGAGAAATTTCTGATTGCCACGTGTTGTATGAATGTGTTAAATGGTAATATGACCCACAACTGTAACATGAAGCCATCTTTACATACAGCACAGTCAAAAGTTTGGACACTCTCACCCATTCACCCAAATAAAAGGGGTGAGTGTGTTATCACTGGCCTCCAATAAACTCCAGCATAACCAACATCACACATCCTCAGTTAAAATCTGTTTAAAGAATGAAACCATCTTACAAAAATAATTTAAAAAATGTTTTTAATTGCCAACTTTTGGATTTTCCAAGCACTCTGAGTATTATCTTTCACTTAGAAAGATGTGACTTTCGTGAAAACAACTGTTATTCTTCAGCTACAGCACACTCGTGCTTTTATTGTGCCTTCTGTTAAAAAAAATAAAAAAAAGCTGGGTCTGTCAACTTCTGGAATCTTGATTCTGTTTGCTCTGGCAGCCACTGGGAATGAACAATCCACAAAGATTGCATCTTTCCACACAGTCTGATGAGAAAGAAACAAAACAACAAACGATTTGAAATTCTGTCCAGCTGTTGTCAGCTGCAACAGGAGTTGGGATTGGTCAGCAGGAAAAAAGTTGTTTCCACAAATGTACAAAATACAAATATACAAAATGTAGCTTTATATCTTAAAAGCCTATTTGGTCAGTCTGCATTTTCTTTGTACACGTTTTGAGGTCCATTAAACATTTTTATTTCTAGCTTCTCGATTTTAAAATTTGCACTTGGGGCATTTCTTCCCCAAATGGCCATTTCACAATATTAAGATCGCCATCTAAATCCTTTTCTTTCTAAAGTTTTAATTGTGGCCTGACCTTATTATCTTTAGTATGGAATTATAATTGGAATATTAAGAATTTTCCTCTGTCACCTCATAATCGACAGTCTGCCCACTGCCTCAATCCTTCCACCTTGTGAAGTTCCTCGCTAACTGCGCTTATTCAGACTTTATTTCGACTCACTACTGAGATAATTTGTTGGCTCAAATACACTTGAACACAAGGCAATAGCTACAACTATTTTCAAAGGAAAAAAACCTCCCGACCCACTCTTTCTGTTATCTACGCACGCTCGCGCTTGCACACATACCCGCTCAGCGCACACTCTTCCCTGAACTCGAAGGGCTGATGGAGCAATGGCCATCTTTTGGCGCTATACCAGTTGAGAACAGCAGAGGGCAGCAGCATTCCTCCCTGGACCACATAGGAGCTGTTCCTGGTCCTGAAACTATCTTATTCTCAGCGCTCTGAACATTCTAACTTTTCTCCATCTCTCTTCAATATTGCAATGCTCCACCCGTACGCACGCTGTACGCATTTCTTGGTTCTTGCTAAGCTCTTTTACCAGATGAAAAAAGATCCGCTTCAAAAGGTCACGTGAAGTGATGATTGATATTTTCTCGAATAATATTTCCATTTCAGGTAGCCAACCGAATAATATGACCCATTCGATAGTTTGTTTTGCGATATTTTGTTATTTTAAAAAATTAGCTTATTAGTTGTGGCTAACTCTAACACTTTCGCACGAGGGCCAAAACTAAACGAAACGAAACTAAACTAAACACAAAAAAGAATGAAAAAGAAAAGAAAAGAAAAAAACCCGAAAAACTTTTGTCAGTGAGTCCAAAGAGTAAAATAAAGGGGATGGAAAAAGGACAGTAGATCTCTGCACCCTCGGCGGCTGTCTATAATGAAAAACTGAGCAACAAGGAGAGCAAAGGCACAAACCTCCAGGACGACCTCCTCCCGGTCTGACGTACTCAAAGCTGTTGGTATAAATTAATTCACGGCGTCACCAAGCTCAGATGATTCGCAGTACCAGTGTGCGCACCCGGCTGTCAACACTCATGGGCTACAACACACACAACTCCCCTCACACGCACTCACAAACACGTCTGCGTCATGCGTCCTGAGAGCGACAGCACGAGCTCGGTAACTCCGATGGACCCGGTAAAACGCACCGCGGCAGCAGCAGCATGAGGAGCTGACTGACTCCTGCTCATTCTTCCACTTGCGTGTTCCCCACTACTTTGGGAAAGTTTCGCCGTGAGTGTGGGTCCATTATGGATTTTATAACAACAAGCTACAACGACAGCAACACGACCAGTGCTTACCCCAATGGGGGGGACGTGGTTGCCGACTGGAACGGGGGTGAGAATGGCACTGGGTCTGGGTCTCTTCCAGATCTGGTACTGAGTTACCAGATTATTACCTCTATGCTCCTGGGGGCCCTCATCCTATGCTCCATATTTGGCAATGCATGCGTCGTGGCAGCCATCGCCCTGGAGAGATCTCTCCAGAATGTGGCCAACTATCTGATCGGATCCCTGGCCGTGACAGACCTCATGGTTTCTGTGCTGGTCCTGCCAATGGCGGCCCTATATCAGGTTTTAAACAAGTGGACTTTGGGGCAGGAGATTTGTGATCTATTCATTTCTCTGGATGTACTGTGTTGTACATCATCCATCCTGCATCTGTGCGCAATTGCTTTGGACAGGTACTGGGCCATAACGGACCCTATTGACTATGTAAATAAAAGGACACCACGGCGAGCTGCGTTCTTGATTAGCGTCACTTGGCTAATTGGTTTCTCCATCTCTATTCCGCCTATGTTAGGCTGGAGAAGCGCCGAAGACAGGGCAGATCCCGACGCCTGCATGATCAGCCAGGACCCGGGCTACACAATCTACTCCACGTTTGGAGCATTTTACATTCCTCTTATCCTCATGTTGGTTCTGTACGGACGAATATTCAGAGCTGCTCGATTTCGGATTCGAAAGACAGTCAAGAAAACAGAGAAAGCAAAAGTATCAGATAAGTGCTTGAATGTGTCTCCAGCAATATTTCACAAGAAAACCAACGGAGAGGCCGGCGGCAAAGGCTGGAAGCGCAGTGATGATTCTAAATCCAGCTCTCCGTGCGTAAATGGCGCGGTGAAGCATGGAGATGAAGGCGAGTCACTGGAGATCATAGAAGTTATCAGCAACTCAAAGACGCACCTGCCTCTGCCGAACACCCCTCAGTCCTCCTCGCATGGCTATGAAAACATGAATGAAAAAAACTCGGGGGCGAAGAGAAAGCTCGCGCTGGCCAGGGAACGTAAAACGGTGAAAACACTCGGCATCATCATGGGAACTTTCATCTTCTGCTGGCTGCCCTTTTTCATCGTCGCGCTGGTACTGCCTTTCTGTGCAGAGAGCTGCTACATGCCCGACTGGCTGGGCGCAGTCATAAACTGGTTGGGCTATTCAAACTCTCTCCTCAACCCCATCATTTATGCCTACTTTAACAAAGACTTTCAAAATGCTTTCAAGAAGATCATTAAATGCAAATTCCATAGACCATAACCAGAGTAAAACATTTGCATTTATTTAAATGTGGATACGTTATTCTGAGAGCGGGAAAAGCTCCACTGACTGCAAGAACAAAACAAAATATTTTAAAAAATCAAAGACTTTCATTCAGGGACAGTCGCTCTTAATTGTGTGTTAAGGATGGTGTAAAAAATAATCCACCGGTGAAACAAGTCAATATAGAAACATTTGCTCTTAATGTACAAGCTCATGTTTATTCAGTGTTGTAGCTACAGTATATAGCTTATATGCGACGGCAGCCATCATTGTATTGCCACGCAAGACGTGTCCTGTGCTGTTTCCATGCATTTTATCATGAGGCACGCGGGGTTTCCGTCTCATGCCATGAGCTGTGTAGCACTGAAACAATAAAAGCAATCAAAGTTTGTCATGAAGAAATACGAGTGAATGTTTGTTTAGAAAATAATGAGACAAGAAAAGACCAGGAGCCTATTATGAAATATCACACTTTCACCTAGGACCTGTCTCATCATGTATCTTCATATAGATAATAAGGAGTAAATGATTTTCTGTGTTCTTGAGCGCACAAAGCAGTGGGCAACTTAGCAATTTGCTTTGACAAGCCACACTGATGATGATGAGGGATGATCTGGTTATCAGTGCATGGTGTATTTGAGGTCTTAAAACAAATGGGTATCAAATAAAGCCCACCGTCTATCTATCAAACCCATCTCAAAGTTGAAAGCAACAGAAGATGGGCATTATTCTTCTAAAATGGGAACTGGTATTACATTTATGACATGAGGTGTTCTCAATCTCTCTCTGGCTCTTCTTACATATTTGGCCCTCCTCCCTACTCTATTTCTTTCCATTTCTCTATTTCTGACTCCTGGATTGTCCCTTGAGTGTTAGAGAAAGACAGAAACAACAACAGACCGACAGTGAAAGTAAGATTGCTCAGAGAAAAACCAGGGGAGGGAATCAAACTAGTTTCTCTTGTATAGGATTGTTGTACAGTTCTCCAACAAGGCTTATTGAGAACTGCATAGACAGCTTGTTACATCATCAACCTCAAGAAAATCTGTGCTAAATTTATTCCCCACACACACACACACACACACACACACACACACACACACACACACACACACACACACACACACACACACACACACACACACTGGCAAGAAGCAGCTTCTTCTGCTGAACAAAAGAC
>VOQJ01030367.1:8400-24169 GCA_015052665.1 Apistogramma diplotaenia
GGTGTTTTAAAAAAATGAGAAATAGGAGCGAAGAGGAATAAATCTTTGTTATTAAAATTGGATAAAAATAAAAAAAAAGCAGTGTATGAATGTCTTTTGTAAAAAAAAAAAAAAAGAAAAAGAAAGAGTGAGATATGATAAGATAAATCCTGCTTAGACAACTGTGAATCATTTTTTTGGCATTCAAAGCTTACAATTTCTTCAACGTGCCTCATCTGTCCGACTCTCCCTCCTCTATCGACAAAACCGCAGAGAAAGTGGGGTGAATAAACAACAATCTGAGCTTTATTTATCCTTTTTGCTCTGAAAGTGGCAGTCCAAAATGGCAGGGCTTCAGATATGACCTTCAGTTAGAGTGGCTCTCCATCAGTCATCAATGCCACCCACAGATCAGACGGTGGATGAAAAGTAGTGGCACCTTCAGTCCTCCTCATGTACTCTGCCTTTTTAACCTCCCTCACAGCTTTCCACAAGAGAATTCTCTTATTTTACTTTCCTGCCCCCCATTTCCATTTCCCATCCCTCCTTATGCTGTCCTTGACCCATCTTTGTTTGGAATGTGTTTTCTTTATGCTTTTCTCTAAAAACACTTTTTTCTTGGTAGGCAGCGTATGGAAGATCTGGCACAGACTCTGGATTTAGGAGTTAAATGCCTGATGCAAAATGAATGTTTTGCATATAATATATGGAGTGAGAAAATAAATAAGGAGTCCCAGGGAGGGGATTTATATTATCACAAAAAATGTAAAAAAAATTAAGAACCACCTGACTAACAGAAAATGAAACACTTGCTCACTAGTCAGCCCGTTCTGTCACTTCCACCAAACTAATGCCAACATTTATTTGATTTCACAGGTTTTTTTGTTGGGCTGCTTTATCTTTGTACATTATGATGAGCAGTTTGGCCTAGGACAGTCTAATTGCTGTTTTTCAAATTTTACTAAAAAAGTCTTACAGCCTGAAATCTCATTCAATCACAGGTTTCATAAACAGCCTGTCCTCCATCAAAGATATTATTTGCGTTCACTCTACTTAATAGCAGATATTTTGCAGCCTGCAACATCTTTAATATCTTGAAAGAATAAAAATATTGACACGTTAGTCACAATTAGCATAACCACACAAAGTCAAATGATAAAAACTTCACACAGACACGCACACATGGAAAAGCAGAAGCCTTCAAAGTGAAACTAAACAACAAAAACTGAATATTTTATTTTACTTAGTAAAATAGTAAAATAAATACCAGCCAGGCACGGATGTAGTTTTTTGTTTAATAACCTTTTTGTTCAAATTATGATCAGAAGCTTCAGATGAGTTTGCTTTTTAAGGAGGGATGAGAGGACAGTTGCTACAACAACAAATGCAAGTGAATAAACCAACTATACATATCTAGATGTGAAAATATAAAAGAGGAGACGCTGTCGGTGTCGGTGGAACAAAACTTTAAAAGTTGCCATGCAGTGTTTGTCAGCATTTTGTTTTCTGAACTCAGGTTACAATAAATGAATATCAAATAGTATTCTTTTTGTGACTTTTATTTTTAACTTACTATTTCGTGCACATTTATAAAAAAATCTTTTTCAACCTTGGGGCCTCCTCAATAATGACTGAAACTACATCTCAGCATTAGACAAAAATTACACGAGCCTTTGGGAAGACTGCGCATCTCCGCCGCATTTATTCAGTCAGTGCACACAGTTTGTAGCTGTAGGACATTGAGAACTTATACTTTCTTTGGAACATTTGGAATTAAATATAATGCATTAAAAGTGCAATAAACTCAATGTTACTGAAGTAAAAAGGTTGATGCCTTTGGTCTGACTGCCAGAACTACTAACAGGATGAAAAAAGGTTCGTACATTTTTGAGAACAGTTACTGTGGATGCATTTTATAAAAGAAATCTAAAGCATTTGAGTAAACATTACAATAGAATGTTGTAGAATACAAACAGCCTTTTTGAAATGCATGACAACACAATGAATCAGCACATCTCGAATCAGTATACAAAAGGGCCACTACATAGTGTTGTGCTCATCCCCTTGAGCTTAAATTTACCTTGCATAATATATACAAATGCTTGGCTCTTACAGGACATATGGGAAATATGTGAAAATAATTGCTGCTGCCAGTATAAATATTAACTGAGCATGTTGATATTTGATTAACAATAACTAAATTTAACTAATGTTCTATTCAATCAAATCATTTTCAGTCTACAAACAAATGTATGTATGAATGTCACTCATCCCCCATGCATGTCTGTCTGTTATTGATGGGTGTTCTGAAACTGTAATTTCCCGCAAGGGACTAATACAGGAATTCTGATTCTGATGTATGCGTGTATGTATTTATTTGTTCTATTTTTAACATTTTGCAGAACTGTTTGTGCAGCACACCCACATGCACATTATAAAATTGGGTTATAAATTCTAGGAGCACTGGAAACAATGCAACACAAAGTGGGGCTAATGTTAAATGAAACCTGCAAGTTTAAGTTGGGTCGAATAAATCTACAAGATTTTAAAAGTTTGCTTTACATTTATTCAAAGCATGATTTGTGGCAAGATGAAGTGAAGACGCAATTTTGAAAAGTCTAAATTTCATTACTAAAAGAAAATCACTTTTTTTATTATGAAGTTAGTGTTAATTGCACAATGTAATGGATACAGAATAATTAAATCATCCGCATTTAGAATGGTTCCCTAAAAGAACTGTTTCCACTCTGAAATTCTATCTGCCACCAGGTGCTTTATTTCCCAGGACAACAAAGGCTTAATTGCACAATGAAAATAGGAAGAGTAACACATTTTTGGGCGAAATGGAAAACTTTAGAACAACTACAGTAACTGTAAATACTATAACACCACTAAAAGGAAAAGTGCAGTTATGAAAGGAGGCAAATCATTCAAAAAAGGAGAGGAAACAAAAATTAATCTCAGATGGATATTCACTTGATGAAGAGAGGTCACAGGCTTTAAAAGAGGTCAGAGGCTTGAGAGGGTTTAATCGGACATTCAGTAAGCATCATTTCTACTAGATGAGGAAAAAAGGCACCAAAAGCTGCTTACTTATTACTTTGGCTGCAGCACTGCAGTCTGTGACAGGGGCACAAGCGGGGGCACGTAGGGGGCTGGTACAACTTTAAATGGAGTGAAAAACATGTGTAATGTTTATATGTAATTATGGTGGATCCATGTGAACTCACACAGACTGAAAAAACAAGACTCCCATGATGAAATACCCAACTTGTGAGAGGAAATGCCAGTTTAAAACCTGGTAGAGATTTATCTTGGTTTCTTTAGCTAATTTGAGAAATTGCACTGTAATAAGCCTAGCTAACACGTGGTTATTAACACCACATGTGTTAATAACACACCCTTTAATACCCCCCCCCCCAACACACACACAGTATAGAGAGCATCAGAGGCATGGACAATACACTCAGTGTAAAAGGGTTGAACTGCAATAAAGTTTAAAGGCACAGTGTGTAAAATCTCACCACTAGATGTCAGTAGACTGCAGAAATCAGATTTTTTTTTTTTAAATTTTTTTAGCCCTCCCAATTGAAATGCATAACTTTGGCATCAGAAGAAGAATCAGAATAACTTTATTGGTCCCTTGTTGGAAATGACAGTTTCAGAACACTCAGAGACAAAACAGACAAACATGGGATATGAGTGACTGCGGCCTTGCAGGCCTATGAGGAGCACTGCCTTTGCAAGATAAACAGCAACCATAAAGAACGTTAGGTTTAAAAAAAATTGCTGTGTTCCTAGGAGGACACCATGGGGATCCAAAAAAACCCACACCTTAGCAAAAAGCAATTAGCACAGTCAAAGCATGGATAGCAATATAAGACAGGTTGGGAGTGGGGGGATGGGGGCAGGTAGGGAGGAAGGGAGCTGACGGAGAGGAAGGGTGGAATATTGCGGAACCACGGCCCAAGGAGATGTCCTTCCCGGCCACTATATTCAACATGGCAGCTTCCACAAAGCCTGCTCCTATGTATTTTTAATATATTAATTTTAATTTTATGAGAATGCATCAATTTCTTGGTAGACATAACCTGAAAAAATATTGACTGTACCTTTAACGTAAACTATGGTGTCTTTCAAAACACTGCACGTACAAAGTGCAGTTGATGCTTTTATTCAACATTGTGCCAGGGACTCTATAAACCACTTGTGGATGCACTGTAGCAGAACATGAAAAACAGCCACACAACAGCCTCAAGGCCAATGAAAGAGCTATAGACTGTCTGCAACCTGAATGTCTAATTCAGAACCGAGGACAGCTCCGAAAGCTCCTAAAACCTCTGGTGAGGTAGATGACGGAAGATGCTCTCCTCTCACCCCTAGCTGCATCCCATTGGCTGTTTGTGAGACTGATTCAGTCTTCTCTGTTAAGGTAATCCAGTGGTCCAGCCATACTAGCTTACAGTGTTAAATTTTGACTGTGGTTCAACAGCTTGAACTTGAAACAGCTTTACTAGATTGTAAAATACAACTACTCTAGATCTGCAAATTGGAAAGGAGACTTGGTGCATGCCAACAGCAAACACATTTAAATTCTATTCTTAGCTTTATGATTAAGAATAACAAAAAAGATTACTGCAAATGGCTACCACGGTAGTGACTGAGCTTCTTAACTTCATGTTCCCTTTGCATCATCAAAAAATGGGCACTATTGCACCAGCACTAGTGCCCAATACAGTATTCTCAGGATGTCCAGCTTACCTTATTATTTATTTATTTTATTTTTCCGCAAGAGCACATCCAATCACAACCTGATGCACAAGAATAAAATCAGACTTTTGAGCCCCAACACACTTGGGGCCTATCATGTTACCAGTGAAGCTTTAAATCACCTAGTGTGGAAGGAATGGTTAGTCAGTTGGAAAGGAAGAGGCAAGTAGACAACAGCTCAACAACAACAACAACAACAGCTCAAGTGAATGAGTCCCACTGAACCTTAAACATATTTTCAAATTCAAAACACATTTGGTGACGGTGGAAAGCTGTCGTTCTCAGACGAACGTTTTGTCAGGTAGGCATCCAAAATCAGTGCGCAAGGTTGAAGAGGGAAATATTACCACAGTAATTGAAGAATATGTGCTCTCTTAGCTATACTCTGCAGGGAGAACTGTGGCACTCCCAAGGCAACAAAGAATGAGAGAGAAAGATTAGATAGACTGTAGGACAGTTAACAGCAATAAAACACTTTGAGGACAACAAAACGACAGGAAGTTAAGAACACTAAGACATATTTGCCCGGTGGAATGAAAAGTGAGATAAATGTAGAGTTGGCGATGAAAGGAGTGAACTGGGACAGAGGAGAAATGTAGTGATGCAGGGCCAGCTGAGGGATCAGCACACTCTGTCACACTGTCACACCCAACAGGCAACACTGTCAATCACACACACATACACATTTAAGACCATAAGGAATAGCGCATCCTCTCAAAAACAGATACAGACGCATAGAAATATACCTGTCTAAAGAAAAACCCAGAAACACGTGAATGTGTGATACCACTGCTAATCACACATCAAACTTTCCCCCATCTAATATCAGTTCATTAAAACAGTTACAGCATTGTTTTGTTAATGGTTTTATGAATTACAGTTAGTATGAAAGATAGATACAGATGCTGTGACATTACACATTCCTTTGTTAAGTCCTGTTTTTAACCCCTAAGAGTGAAAACCAAATGTGATGTGCAAATGGATTGAGGATCTGACCGAGGACAAGTCATTAGCCTAACCTCCTCAGCATTGAAAGGATCGCCAAGGAAACTGGATTCAAGAACTCCTTCACAAGGAATGGACAAAGGTCGGTGCAGCAAGACCCACCATGCAGACTTCTTCAGGAAAAGGGTGACAACTTTAAGTGCCTAAGTAACCTTGAGGTGACCGTTGTTGTGATTTGGTAATATGTGAATAAAAGTGAATTGAATTGAATCAAGCCACTCCTGAAGCAGAGACCATAAGGGTCTTACCTGAGCTACGAGGTAAAGAGGTGTCACTTAGTGGGCCAAAGTCTTCACATGAAAGTAAGCTTGCATTTCCTTTGGAAGTGATGTTCCCAGAGTCTGGAGGAAAACTGCAAAGGCACAGAATCCAAGGTGTGAAATTTCCCCACTCTGGGACAATCTGGGGTGCCATGTCATCTGCTGCTGATGGTGGTGGTTTATTCACTGTTTTATCAAGTCCAAAGTCAAAACAGTCAAAGTCAAAACTTCATGCTTCTGCTGTTAAGTACCATGGTGATGCTAACTCCTTTTCCAGCAGGATCTGTGTTGACTGGCCAATGAACCCACCTGACCAGAAACCCCGTAAAGAATCCATGGAGTTTAGGCAAGAGAAAGACGAGAAGCGCCCAATCCACAATAAGCACATGAGCAGAAGGCCACTATGACAGCAAGCAGAACTGTCATCCATTTTTCATTGATCTTAGGAAATATATTAATGAACTGGATATCTGATTTTCATGAGCTATAAACAATAATTATCAATTTAAAACAACATGAAATAGCAGGCTGGGTTTCCTCATGTCTTCTAAATGTTTTAAGTCACCAGCAGCCATTAATATGTAATAATGTACATGTCCATTTTTTCCTTTCTGATTTAGCCCCCAAAAAAGAAATAAAAATAAAGGTGTGACCAAAAACCCAAGGGTTGAACCGTGGAGTTTGAGAACTGTTGCATCCCAAATAAACTGCATAAAGAAAATAGAAGAATCTCTTAAAAGTTTTTTAGATTTCCACTTTTTATGCCTCAAGTGTGTCAGTAAACCAAAGGTGAGGATAACTTTTCCGAGTCTCCACTGCATGAAAACGGAAAACAACACATGTTTACTGAGCAACTATCAGCAGCAAGGATGATTTTCTTTCATAAATAACTCGAGGAAACAGCAGAGGAGCAAGGTGGGAACATGATTCGTGTCTCTGTGTCCTGGCTTCAGCCTGCTTCCCACTCCATTTCATGCTCATATTGAACTTCAGCAGCTGGGACTTAAAGGGAGTACTCGTGCATGTTTGCATGTCTGTGCATAGAAACACTGACTCAAAGAAGCATTTATTAAAAGTGGAAGGACTGTGCCAGTTTTTACACTGACACTCTAGTTATTAGCTTAACATTAGCTTAAATTAGAGAGGCAAACATGAAACAGAGTTTTTGTTTTTCCCAAAATTAAGTTCACCATCTCCTTAAAGAGAGACAACTGATATTCAGCTGCAGTTTTAAATCGTTCAATTATTTACCCCTTCCATTCTTGTCCACCAATTACATCTCTGTATCATTAGGCAACAGAAAGCATGGCTTTTAAGCACAGCATCTTAAATGCATTTTTCATGTAATTACAATGTATTTAAATCTTTTCGTGCATCTAAAATGTGAAACACTTCCTTAAAATTATGACTGAATCCACTGAATCAGTGACGGCGGCTTTGAAGAGCATAAATTTTCCAGCCTAACGTTTTTATTCTTTTGTTTTCTGGGGCTCCAAAAATTAATCCTGTATTCTTGTCAATAATGCTAATGCTAATTTTGTTTTTTTATTAGTTCTTTTTATGTAGACAACTTTGAATTTTTCAGAGCGACCTGACATAGCTAGCTTTGTAAAAGTGACAAAAATACTAATAAACTGACAGATTTCATGTCAATTCTAAGTAAGCTAAAAACATTAGCAACGATTGCTGCCGTTCACGGCTAATTTAATCAGTTAAAAGACAAAATAGAAACACAAACCGTTAAAGGGCTTTGGTTACATATTTGCAGATTTTCATCTTCCTAAATACAATTTCTAATGGCTAACAACCGTGACACCTGCATACTTCATAAAATAATATGCCCTGCACCAAAGCCAAAACACATTTGAAAAATCTGTCCCCGTGGAGTCTTCTGGGAACTAATTCTGCTCACAGAAATAAACCTATTATCACATGCACATATTAAACCATGCCAGCCCAGAAGTACAGAGGCAAAGCTTTTAAGCAAATGGCAGTTGTGTAAACTAAAATGGCAATGTTGAAAGTCAATTCAATAATAGCTGAAAGCCATTACAACATTGTCATTAACAAGGTTGCTGGAAATGCAATTAGCCCCTTCACATTGCTCACAGTAATAGGCACAGAGATGTTTCAATAAAAAAAGACCACAAAAATAATAAAAGCCCCTGGAAGAATGATGTACTCTTGGAAAATAAAGGCTGAACAATCAAGAGAATGAATGGCGATAAACAGCGGGTCCAAATAAAAAATAATTTATTTCATTCAGGTGCTGCTACTAAAGTCGAATCCTGTTGCCCCCAAATTATTCGATTAGCCCTAACACCAAAATACCATTCAAGATCTGAGCTACAATAATAATGTTTAAATACACTAGACTCAAAACCCAGCATAAGAAAAGAAAGGGAAAAAATCTGATTTAACTGGCTTATAACTAACATGCACTTTATGAAATGCTAGTGGAATTAAAGCATGAGAAAGAACACTAGAAGACAGTCTGAAAAATACTTTCATTCTCTTCCCAAACTGTTGCTGCAAAAATGCTTTGAGTCTAGAGATTTGCTAAGAGTGAAGGAGGATGAGGTCATGGCTAAATGAATGATAGGCATCACTGTCACACTGCAGACTTTTAGCAGGTCTCCTTGGAGATAAGAACCAGCTGTCTTTCCCCAACAGACCATTATCAAGGTCACTACTCTGCTTATTATGGAAAAGCCACCACTCCTCTGAATCTTGCTCCGTGAATATTATGAGAATCATGTTTTTTTTTTCTTTTTAAGGCAGAACAAAAAATGTTAATGAAATAAACAATACTATGTCAATGCACACTTCAACACAACCACTTGCCAATCTCTTTGACGAGGTTCATAATAAATCGCTGGCTTTGCACCATTTAGTTCTAAAGAAATATCATTCAGTATGTGTCCAGTTTTCCTCAGTGCTGCTGGCTTTCCTTGTCAACATGCATCCATGCATGTAGTAAAGGAATGACACATTTCAACAGTCATGTTGACAAAGACACCTGGTTTATAGCATTTGATGGTATTGTTCTTAGGGAGGGGGTAGCTGGTTGCCATTGATTTCCCAGCGCAGCACTAAAGTGGCAGACGGGAGGGTAATGAGGAGGCAAATATGATTAAAACCACCTCCTCAGGCTGCCTTGGACCTGCCATTAAACCAACGGACAATCTTCATACCTAATCCATCACACTGCTTAGCTCCTACTGAGAGCAAGGAGAGACGACAACAAACTCAATCTCAAACCTCCGATCTCTCTTCCCCAAAACATAACTAACACTCCAGGAGGCTCACTTGTTATTAAAGATCTGCCTCTGAAGCCCCTGGATATGAGTCTCATGGTACAAAGTTGATGACATCTAGGGTATAAAACTGTGACATTATGGGTGAAAATCTAATAGGGGAGTCAAAGCCTTTTCAGAATCACTATAAAACTTACTATCAGCAACAATACTTTTATTTTTTTAAACAAAACTGAAGTTCAAGACAGAAATCTGTGCACATGAAAAACCTGCAATGGTTTATTTAACCCTTCTTTAACCATAAACTCGCTTAATCTTTATCTCTGCTACAACAGGGACTTAGCATGGCAACATAAGAATCACATCAGAATATACAATGTAATTCGTAGGCACGAAGGTTCAGATAAATGAAAGGCGAAATATACGTTTATTAAAAAATAATGCAAAGAAAGGCTCTCCTCGGTACACGTTCACTGCTAAGACACCAGCGCATACGAGAAAACAATATGTTGCATGGAATAAAAGAGCAAAAACAGCTTTACATAACAAATTCAGATTATCATGTTCCACACAGACTGCATTTACTGTCACCTACATTTCACAGATATCACTCAACTGTATGACATTAATCCATTTACATGTCTCTTTAATTTTTATGAAGCTTATATGAAAAAAAGCAGCATTTTTGGTTTAACTTTGGTCATTTTTTCTCTCTGAAACTTACAGAAAATATTGATGTAGATGTGGCTGATCTCAATTATGCTTTTCCGCAGCTTGTTTGAATATATCCTACATCAGCAACTCCTGCAGTCAGACACTAAAAAACTACCATGTAATCCCCTAAAGACACAAGAATCATGGATTACAGTTGGAGAGCATCCACAGGCGGCTGGCTGTTGAGCAGAACATGTTTGATTGTTGTGAAAAGCCTGTAGAATAATTATCAGCAGGAGGCAGAGCCTGTAGAGAAATAAGGGATTTTGTGCCCTAGGCCCTTTAAATGAGCCCTGCGGACCATCTGAAAGATGCTGATGCCTCTCTTTATTGAACAAATGAGAAGTAGGGTACTTCCATTAAATGAATGAGAACTCCAGCTTTGCACAATGTAAGTGCAACACTAGGTGACTGAGTGCTGAATAAATGTAACCGCAAATGAAAGTCATCACAACTGATCATATATGACTTCTGTGAGGCCTAAACTAGTTCATCCATCATACAAAATCAGTATCAGTCACACCAACTATCCATCCATCTATGTACATACAGTATATGGCTATATCTCTATCAGTCTATACTGATCAAGCGTAATAGCATGACCACTACTGAAGTAAATAACACTGATTTTCTCTTTATCACGGCCCCTGTTAGTGCGTGGGATGTATTATAGAGAAAGTTATCATTTTGTCCTCAGAGTTGATGTGTTGGAAGCAGGAAAATGGGCAAGCATAAGGATTTGAGTGAGTTTGAGAAGAGCCAAATAGTAATGGCTATAGTAAACTGGGCTTGGAGCATCTACAAGGGTGCAGCTCTTGTGGAGTATTCCCAGTCTGCAGTGGTCACTATAAAAAGTGGTCCAAAGAAGGAACAGTGGTGACCCTGTGACAGGGTCAAGGCCATCCATCGGTTGGTACACCCTGTACAGGTCGCCAACCTGTCGCAGGGTAACAGAGGCAGCCAACCATTCTCACATTCACATCTATGGGCAATTTAGAGTCACCAATTAACCTAACCCCACTGACTGCACGTCGTTGGACTGCGGGAAGAAACTGGAGAACCCAGAGTAAGCCCACACAAACACAGGGAGAACATGCAAACTGCACACAGGAAGGCCCGGGCCAAGGTGGATGCAAACCCAGACCTTGTAGCTGTGAGGCAACATTGGTAACCACCACGCCTCCATGTGCTGGACAAACAAGTCAGATCCACAGAGGCCCCACCTCACAACTTACAGGACTTAAAGGATCTGCTGCTAACATCATGGTGCCAGGTAAAGGGGTCTTTTGGACTCCATTACTCCTGTTCCATGTCTTATAACAAATCACTAATATAGTGATAGTGAATGCAACAGCCTAGTTTATTGTAAGATACAAGCCAGTAAGCACATTCAAAAATAACAAGCATAATTAAGCAGAGGTGGCAAAAGTGCAAACATTCTTTAATTTAGTAAATGTACACATATTTAAAAATACTCGTATGTACAGGCTCAACTTCATGACTCATGTAAATGAAAAAGTACATGAGAATACAGAGGTTATTCAAATCTAAATTCTAATGAATGTACTCAGCTTCAATCTGTTACATAGGACACAAGCAGTGAAAGAGAATTTTAAAAACATATTTCCTGTTGTATGCAAACAGACAGAAAAATGAGTGCGGTCGGGGCTTAAAGTGGGACTCAGCAGGTGGAGGAACCCTGAGATTGGTTTTAGAGGCTCTGCATTCTGAAAAGAACCACAACTTTCTATTGTGAGCTCCAGTGAATTTTCTTTGTACATTAAAAAAAAATTAAGACATCACATGTAAACGTTAAATTTCCACTTTATCAAATGTCACCGAGCAGTCCTTACCTTAAATGATAAAATCTCCTCCTCCTCTCCTGACCTCTTTCTTACGTCTTTCTCCATCTCTGAATTAAGTTATCACTCGTTCTTTTCGCTCTCTGGGAAATACAGGAGCTGTACCATTGCCTGACAAACTGCACACAAACAGCTTGTTTGTTTGCTGATAGTTGTTGAGAGGTTAGAAATGTTGCATTTGAAATTACTTGTCACAACACTCAGTTTATGCTGGGTCCTCTTCAGTAGCACTGAGTAGATGCTGAAGTACCGCAACCACAACTTGTTCCATCCCAGTTTAAATCCCAGAGTATAGTGCTACAAATGATGCATAAATTATATGGTTTTGCCTCTTTCATCTCTTAGTATGTGATAAGCCCCAGTGATGGAAGATACACCAATAAGATTGGCTTAACTGACCCCGTTACCAACTCCCTGCCCATAAACACATGTCTCCGGAAGTCCTTTCCCAGCTGTACATGGAGAGACGGATGAACAGCTGTGTCATACTTTGCTACCACATCAGATCCGTGCTCAAGTTGCACATCTGGTCCATATACACCTGAAGCTTTTAAATGGTCAGAATTAAGTTTATAGTCTAGTATATGTACCTGTGTTTACTTAAAGTTAAGCTTAGCTGCAAGTTCAATAAGGAAGATCTGTACTGGAAATCACTCATCTCCCTACTTTCTGATGCGTTTCTCTTTTACATCACTTCTACTTTCCCGAGCTGTCAAACTCATGACTGACATTACTTCTAGTCCGATCATCTGTCTGCCCACCTTCCTCTAACCAATCAGACTCTGCGCTGCGTGCTTTAAATATCACTGCTCATCTGTCATTCTCACTTTCAAACTCATTTTGATTTGATGTGCAACCCACCACCAAATCGCCAAATAGCTGAATTGTATTTCTTATCAATAAACCCTGTAGAGTTCCTCCTAATGATCTCTTCATCTTTCTTTTTGTCTCCTCACATTGCTCTTTAACATGATTTTGCTGTCTGTCCTCTCAGGTTTGTGCTTTGATTAAAAACCCAGTAACTTCAGTTTCTTTATTAGGATCGTCTCCATTTTCATTCACCACATATTTGAACAAAAATCTGATAAATCTGACTTGTGAGGCACATGCAAAATGTGCTGGTCTAATAATGATCAAGTCACAGAATTCTTCTAGTAACTGCAATAAAACATGAACATTTATAAACCAAAATAATGGTAAAGTCATTCATAGATTTGAAATGGTATTCATAAATTCTTTCCACAAAAATTTGTGTTTAGGATTTATTTTAGTCCATTTTTTTTAAATAGCTATAAATAATCGCAATAATAAGTTATTGATAATTAGATTCTAAAGGAGACTGTTTTTGCAGTCTTGCTCTTCCATCTGGAACTTCAAGTCTTTTGGTTATCTCACTCGAATTAACCTTTTCTTGATTTATATTAAAAGTCAACCATCGAGTACGAGTGCCTGGTGTGTGCACGGAGCCCGTTTCTGTCACTGCCGATGCTTGTGAAAAATACTGCAATTATAGAGCAGCATAGCACAGTCCATCAGCTAACAGAAGGTGCCAGGACCAGCACTCCTATTACCATCTCTTGTCTTCATGGGTATTAAACGATCATAGACAATGATGGAGATGGTGGAGAAGACTGGTGAGTCTGTGTACCCTAAAGCCCTCTAAACTAAGTTTGTATTTCATGTGTTTTGCTCTGTGTTTGATTTGGAGTTGTGGAAAGAAAATTATGGAACTGGTTTCTTTTACAGACATAAGGGAATATAATTGATCTGGTACTGATATCATCCTTTGTGAAAGAGATGCATAATTAATTTTAACTGACAAAGGTGACATACTTGGCATGTCATCATTAGAGCGAATTTTATGCCAACACGAGGCAGGTCAAGTTTCCCACTGAAAATGCTTAGAGGGTAGCCAATGTGTTTAGCATTAGGGGGCAAAGCCAGTTTAGCTGGGACACAGAGATGAGAGCTAGATAAGTGCAAGCCTTAATGTTTTATGACACCCAAAGATGCTTTCATCTCATCTGCACTGACTAACAGAAAATGTAAACACTCACATGTGACACACACACACTTCAGCCAGCAGTTACAATTTAATCATTCCAGTCAAGCAGTGCATTGCTTGTCCAACCAAGCATATCTCTCCATCTCTTTTTCTATTTCTTTTCTTCACTTGGAAGAAATTTCAATTTTATGTGTGCTCACTACCACTCTGTCTACTTTGGAGCAGCACTGTCTGTACTTCCTGATTCTGTTTCCATAGTGACTGCGACAGAACATTTCCCCCTGCAGTGATGGATTCTAAACTAACGTAGCAGCCATGATGACACGCAGATCAACTCTGCTGACAGCAGTGATAACTTTCTCCTGAGCCTCAGACTATTTCTCCCTATACCTATTCACTCATTCCACATATCCATTCATTTGCATGTAAACATTTGTAGCGCTGATGGATATGCGTCGTCCATACAAAACTGCAGTGCTTGTCATCTAGTTGTAAAATATCTAGGTATGGAAAAAAAAATATTAAAAAAAAAGTATAATCATCAGGCCTTCTGGTGTGCCATCAAAACTGCAGATGACAGGAAAATAGAGTCTACGCCAGAGTCAAAAAATGCAACATGCACAGCAATAAATATTTCTAATCCGTTCCTTTGGTGAGGGAAGCAATAAATCCCGAGGAGGATTTTTCTCATACCTGTTCTAATGGAACAGATTTATAGCTTAATACAGTGAGTGCTATAAGACATACTGACATTCAAACACAGCACCTTTCTTCACCTACACTAGCAGACCCCTGGATGACCTATATGCTATTTGGTGCCAGCATAATGAATTTGCCATAATTAATTATTTCTTGACAGTGGAAACAGGTACAGCACAACTGAATGCTGCAGGGCACTAATGGGAAGACTCTACTCCACTTCCCTGTGCCTGCTCCTTTTGAAGTGGTAATGGACTTAAGGTGCGTGTAATTTCCCGCCGATAGCGGATATGGGAGAGGGCCACACCTGGGCGCACAGGATAAGGAAGTGGGACTCGGGGCTCTCCCAGTGGCACTGCTCACCATCCCCACTATCGTGTACCTGATAAAGGAGCAGGTGTGGCACCGAAGTAGGACACTGATAATACTTGCAGAAGAGATGTCCTTTAAACCGTGACAAGATGAGCTGCCCTAACACTGAAGCTGGGATATGTTGAGTCAACAGTCACTGGGTTGATTAGAGCAACCGGTGGCTGAGCTGAATGAAGGAATAAACTGAAATCTTCCAAGGTTATGTGCAGCTAGTCTGCAGAAACATGCTGTATATAAAGTCATAAATATTATTGACTGTTCAGTGCATGGCAATGATACCTTGGATAGTGTGCACTACAGAATAAACCTGTTCTTTATGAGCTGTCCTGCCAAATCATTACATTTGTGTACTGCTTTGACAGTCTGACACATCAAATAACAGATTATTAGGAAAGATTTAGCAGAGGCTACAATCTGAATAGGTTACACTTTTCCCAGAAAACCCATTCTCTGTCACCATTCACGCAAAAAAGATGCAACAGTGTCTTCGATGTGAACCAAGCCACTCTATAGACTCGTGCTTAGTGTGGCCAAAAAAAGAAAAAAGAAAAAAAGTGCACACTGGAGTGTGCGCTGAGAGTTTAGGTGTATGTAGGAGGGCTAAGAGAATGGATGGCAGCCACTGTGTCCTCTAAAGTCTCCTGTTGTAGGCCAGAGCTGAGTTCACCTTCATCTATCAGCAGTATCGCTCTGACCACTATAACTCATCTTCACCTACACAACAAGATATGGAGGGTGAACGTGGAGGTAGAGAGAGGGGACAGAAAGTGGAAGAAATAAGGGGAGTGATAGAGGAGAAGACGGAGACAAATTCAGATTTTGGACACACTTTCCTCCGAGGAGATA
>VOQJ01030367.1:24189-35952 GCA_015052665.1 Apistogramma diplotaenia
CACACACACACACACACACACACAAAAACAGTGTGTGCCAGAGGCTGGCTTTATTGGATTACCTGAGGACACACTGTCTGTCTTTATTGCAGAGGTCCTTGTCGATTAAAGTTGCTGATAAATTGATTATACCTCAAGGCCACCTGCTGGGCGCCGTCTGGTAACAATCAGACTCAATAGCAAATCAATATTGCATAAACCAGTTATCATAGCCCATATTGACCTTATCAAAGTATATGGAGATATGGAAAGCTCACAATATGGTCAACCAAGAAAAAAAACAAAAACCAGACAGGTTTAATCATGTCTGGGTTTTGTTTTGTTTTTTTAGCATAAATGCCTGATTCAGCAACTAAAGGAAACCAAAGGCTTTCTCTATACTGACAGTTCATCATGACTTTTGACTGCATGGATCAACTTTCAAGGAGGAAAGGATTGTCACTGCTGATGGGGTACAGGGACACAGAGTGTTGATGTGTGTGTGAGTCTTTGGGTCCAAACAGGTGTTCCATATCTCCTGAGGAGTGTTCCACATGCAGTCACCTTGGGCTGTGTCTGCCCTGGTACTGAACATGGAGTACTGGGATGACCTGACTTGGCTAACTGGGGGATTCCTGCTTATTCTAAATGACAATGCAAAACGTTGCAGTGGGAACCAAAGACAGGATGACAAAGAAAGGCAAACCGATGAGGAAGAGGGAAAACCACCCTTATAACCTTACAACACAGAGGAATACAGGGTTTTAAACAGGGGTGGATCACTGTCAAAGTTTTGATTTAATGTAGGCAGTTTGTGCCTCTGTCTCACATAGAGAACAATATCAGTGACACATTAACAAACAGTGAACCGCCCAGCGGACAGACAGAAAGATTCAATAGTGTCTGTCCCCGTCTCCAACTTTAACCCTCCTCAGCAGATACTGTCAGATGGGGGCAGGGTGCAGGACTGTGAGTGAAGTGGTTAGTGGAGCAGAAAGATGAACAGAGGAAGCTTGAGCGATAGAGTGCACTGCAAAGAAATGTCCACCTTAACGACTCATTTGGTGTCTGATGCATTTTTTAAAAATCAGTTAAATTATTTTTTAATTAAGGGGAGTGAAACTGCATCCTACCACCTTCCTTTAACGCAGTTTTACTTGTTTTAGAATAGAATAGACTAGAATAGAATATAAGGACATAATATAACTACTTTACACACAACATTTCATGTTTTCGCTGTAAAACAAGTATATATATCCAAATGATATACATTTATAATAAATCCTAGCTTGGTGTGTTGTAATAACACAGCAGTAAAAACCGGTGTAGTGTTTTGCAGCAATGATGTAAGCACTGGCCTCTGAAAACAAAATAAAGGTTAGCCAAAAACAGAGAGAGTGACAGATTGGGACAAGTAGGGCTAAAAGAAATGGGAGAAAAGAGCAAAGCACAGGGGAGCAGAGGGGAATTGGTGGGGAGGAAAAGGGGTCTATTTTCATGCGGAGTGGGGATTAGGGCCATGACACCAATCCAAACAAAGCTAAAGACAAGAAAAGGGAGTTAATGGAGCACTCAGTCTCTCACACATGCACACACACAAACACAACTTGGGATGAAGGAATGAGAAAAGAATGGAAACAAAAAGAAGGTTGAAGGAAATATGTCTTTAGGTGCCAAATGATACACCGTGTTTGCAAATACACGACGGCATGCTGCAGTGTCCTTATGAAGGTGCCGCCCCTTATTTCTTCAACTTGTGATCAGGCCATTGAGGCTGTGGTTGTGACTGATGAAACGATAAAGTTAGCCTCTGAGATATTCCCCATCAAAGAGAAAGATTTTTCTCCAAGATGTAGAGATACAACAGACGTCCAAAGAGAGAGCAGATATGTGCAGGGAGATAACGGCTGCACAGAGGAGAGAGCGCCACTTTATCATGTTTCAGAAGAGTGAGGGAGCGCGTATCTTGGTGACGAGACCTATCATCACAAAGTATCTGTAAAGAATGACAGACCTGTCCGGTGCCATCCTCTCTATTCTTGATCTTTTACTTACAAGTGTCTGTTATGTTCTCGACTGTCTAAGCAAGAAAAGATAAGCAAGTGCTACATTTTATTTCGCTGCTGAGAAAACCGATGGCTTTATTTTACTGTACGGTCTTTTAAAAATGTCAAAAAATGAATAAGATGGCCTGTTCGTGTGAGTCGCCCTGCTAAAGTCAGCTGTTTAGTGTATCCGAGTCCTATTCCTGCAACACTTTAACCTCTCCCCCCATTTCTACATAATGTAGTACACCTTGGAAAACAGTCCGACTTCACTCTCCACTCTGAAATGACAGCTATAAAAGCAATGTCCTTTGCCTTAGGTGAAATTTAATGCCACACACCGTATGAACCACTGGTAAACGCCCGAGTTGTGCAATCTAGCAGAAACAACTTCTCCCTCTTCACCGAAATGAAATACAAGAAAACTTGCTTTTTGTTATTCCATTCCCATTTCCATTAAAACTGACATTTCATCTAAACTCAACCCTCTGGGAGAAACTAAGAGTTAGGATGGAAAGGAAGCAATAAGATCTGTGTGGGGGGTTGTGTGTGTCCATGCAGATTTGTGTGTTTGTGTTCTGTATGCATGCCTCTGTGCATTTGATCTGTATCTGGGCTAGATGTGAGAAGATGATGACCTGAATGTGTATGCAGGCAAAATGTTTGGGTGTTTACGACTGTGTGATATAATGTTTTTAAAAGGCATCATGAGCTCCAGTCTGAGCGCGTGTAAGAGGCTGTGACCTCGGGCCTCACAATCCATCCTGTTCTTCCCCTGGATCAAGAGAAATGTCATTATTTGTAGACATCACTGGGAAATCAATGCAATTATGTTTTCGCAGTCTCAACTCTGCTCTTGCCTATAATGCATAATTTGCAAAGTCATAAATGACATTAACACATGCTCCCTCCAGAGCTCTCCTCTCTTAACCCTTGCTGGTGTGATCTCCTTTGATGGGAAATAATTATTCGGGTCTCTACAGAGGCCCGTGAGCTGCTTTTCTCCACAGAGATGACTTGACACTATAATAGTATTGGCCTACTACTTATATTATACCACGGGAGAATGAGTGACAGGGGTGGAAATGCAATAAATATACACCCAAGTTCACATTCAAACATGCATACACATTTAGATGAACAAAGTCCTGCAAAATGTGGGACTAGATGTGGAAGAGTCTTGTGGAAGGCGCTGTAATGATGAGACGTGCTTGTGCTTGAAGCAAGTAAAACTAAATCTCTGTACTTAATTGTCAAAAACACCCTAGAGTTGGGGTGTGTGTGTGTGTGTGTAGTGGGGGTGTTCAACATGTAACAGACATGCCTCCTCTATATACCTGAGGATGGGATCATTGGAAGCCGATTTCACAAGAATGTTAATGGTTAAATAGAGCTCATCTGACAGTGGCCAACCTTTGGCTTCCATTAGTTTTGCAGCTGAACAGGAAGAAATTACATATACTGAAAGGCAATGCCGAGAGGGGAATATTGATGTGGACATGCTGGGACAATCCAACAGTAATTAGTCATGAAAAACATTAAAATCAGCTTGTTGTGCATATCAATCAATGCTGAATTTAAATCATGTCCTTGCCTCCTTATTCCACCCACTCATCAAAAGCATTATGGAGAAATGAGCACAGGATGGGATTCATAAAGTAGTTAAAAGATTTTAACAAATGCCAGTGTCAAATATAACAAAAATATATTTTGAAAATGGCTACAGTATAATAGTACAATACAATCTGTTTAGTTGGTTTGTTTACTTCTGAAACAAAACCAAAACCTGAAAAAAGACATTTGCATGTCTAAAGCATAAACTGAGTAATAAATTGCAGATTTAAAATTGACAGAAACTCCAGACAGCAGAAGAAAGTGTACAAAAGGTACCAATCAATGAAGGAGGAAACTCTGGCAAACCATTTGTAGTGGTGGCGAGACTGCTCATCGTACTGGTTCGATCTTTGAATTTCAAAAAGAAGTTCTACCATTTCATTTTTCCATGACTGAATACTGTTTCCAAAAGAAAAGTAAAGGCAGAATTGCTCAAACACCATCATGTGTAAATATAATACAAACAGAATATGGTGAAAATTCAAGAGAAAACTTGGACAATTCCCAAAAGCTGCAAAATGCAAAGCCATTGTTTTCACACTTAAACTACCTTGTATTAAGCAGAATACAAGGCAACAACGTAGCTGAAGAACTAGATCACTTTTAGCAAGGCCATGCGTCAAAGCATCCTGCCATTATTGAACTGACACCCACCAATCTGACAACCACTACATGCTCTGAACTTCTGTTATTTTCAAGTCCCAGATGCTGTCAAGAAGTCCACCAAAATGATTACCAGCTTCCCTAATCTGTCTGTTGTCAGCATAGAACAAATGTGACAAAAAAAGTAAGTATATGGCAGTGTCCTTGAACACATGGCTGGCTGCATCAGCCTTCAAGGGCCTTAAAAATCAACAAAAGCAGCACAGCAGACAGTTTGTCTTTTATTTTATAGTGTTCATGTTTCGGGTCATTTCTAAAAAAATAAATAAATAAAAAGATAGTGATCAATATAAAAATCAATTAACCATTAATTGATATAAACATGAGCTCTGTTCAATAGGAAAAATAATAAAAAGCAACCAGGGAAAGAAGGAACTACAGTCACTTAATAATTATGCACTACATTTCTATCCACAAACAAGCAAAGCAGGTCTAACTGTGAGGAATCTCTCTTCCTCAGCAACATTTGGGATGAACAGAACAGAGCAACAAGTGGGAGAAGGTTCTTACATCATCCAGTCAAGCAAAGATTTGTGCCAAGAATGAAGTTAAAGAAGCATTTGGCTTTGGCATAAAATAAAAATAAAAATCAATGAGACAAAAGATCAACATCTCAGCTTTTATTTCCAGGTATTTACATGTGGATCTGATACACAGTTCAGAAGATAACAGCTTTTGTCAGAACCCACCCATTTTTTGTGAGCATAAGTATTAGAACAGATTACAGTAAATGAGACATAATGTTACACCAAACTATTGCATTCTTCTTTCGTGATCCTTTTCCAGACCCCGGGGGGGGGGGGGGTGATCATCAGTTTGTTTGTATCTTTCTTTAAATTGAGACAAATGTTCATTGTACTCCTGCCATCATGTGTGACAATATCGATGAAGCTGAATGAGCCTGTCACCAGAAGAAGCCATGCAAGCCCAAGCCATGACATTACCTCCACTGTGTTTCACAGATGAGCTCATATGTCTCGGATCAGATCCTCTTTCTCCAAACTTTAGCCTTTCCACCACCTTGAAAAAGGTTCATCTTTGTCTCATCGATCCCTAAAAGCTTGTCTCTGTACTTCTTGGCAAACTCCAGCCTGGTCTTCATATTCTTCTTGCTAATTAGTAGTTTGCATCTTCTGGTGAAACATCTGTACTTTTGTTCATCAAGTCTTCTGTGAGCAGTAGAGAACACACATTCTTTCACTCCCTTCACTGTTGTTCTCCTTGGTCGATCTGTTCAACATCTGTTACTTAGGACACCAGTGAAGACTTTCTTCTTCAAGATGTTCCAAATGCTTGTACTGGCTATGGCCATTGTTTGTGCAATGGCTCCGATTGATTTTCCATCTTCTCTCAGCTTCGCCGTTGCTTGTTTTTCACCCACAGACAGCTCTCTGGTTTTCAAGCTGTATAACTATAAATGCACAGTCTGCACAGGTAACACCCAAATCTGAAACTGAGTATAGACATTCAGTGCAATTTATTGTTTGAATAATCAGAGTAACTGGATGCACCTGGGCAACAAAACACACCTGTCAGTCACATGTCACAGCTGCCTGAGCCTACAGCAGTATAACTAAGGATAGTTCAAGGTTACCTGATCTAGCTCTAGCTACAAATCCTATCAAAAAGAAAAAATTTAAGCCTAATCTCAAACGCTGCCAGGATGTCTGTGTCCTGAAACCAAACTGGGAGCTGGTTCCACGGGAGAGCAGCCTGACAGCCGAAGCCTCTACTTTTCTTTTGACTTTTGGAAGCTCTACAAACCACAAGTAAGCATCAGCAGACCATCATAGGGCTGTTATTTGCCTTTGAGAGACAGTGTATTAACTCAAGTATTAGTTTTTTAATGTCTTCATTTTTTACATTCAAGTCTATTTTCCAGCCAACACAAACGCAATGATCTTCAACAAATCTCAGAAGAAAGCTACAATAAATGGAATACAAGTACAGGGACAAGCATTGCAATTTTATTTATGCTAAATGCTCATCCACGTTAGTAGCACTAACTTTTAAATGAGCATTTTGACATTGTGCTCTTTTACTATCAAAGGATTTCCTCCGCTTTTTGTACAAATCTTTTAAAACATATTCTACATCTGATGCATGTGTTGAACACCTCAACTTAACAGCTGATAATAACATTGAATTCCTATTCTGATTTAAAAAGGCACATAAGGCTTCACAAGCTTTGCCTATTTATGTCTTCATGTTTAGCTTGAGAAGGACACTGGGAAATAAGTAGACCTACACTGTGAAAATGTACTGTGGGTATGCAGGACCTGACTGTGATAAACCTGTGCTATATGAAATATATACTCAAGTGAAAAAGAAAGTTTTCACAGGGATCTATGTAATTCTGAGAAAAGCTATGTACACACTTACTACTTGTTGTAATACAATAACAACCCATCCTCCAAGCAGAGTTCCAGAGGTCAGCAGTTTCAAAAGGCTCTACAAAAAAAAGCCACGTTCTGCTAATGAATTTGACTGATTCATCATCAGAAATGTAACCAATTCTGTAATGATGATTTGGGCTTGATTTGCAGCCACAGGACCTGGGCACCTTGCACTCATTCAGTCACCATGACAGTCTCTGTATACTGTACCAAAGTATTCTAGAGTCAAATATGAGGCCATCGGTCGGACAGCTAAAGCTTAGCCGAAATTGGGTCCTGCAACAAGACAGTGATCCCAAACACAGCAGCAGATCTACAACAAAATGACTGAAAGAAAAACCCCAGTGTGCTGCAATGGCCCAGTCAAAGTCCAGACCTCAAGCTGGTGCTGAGGCAGGACCTTAAATGAGCTGCGCATGAATGAATGGCTGTAACCTCAATGTACTGAAGAAATGCTGTAAAGAAGAGTGAGCCAAGATTCCCCCACGACGATGTGAGAGTCTGATAAGGTCATACAGAAAATTATTACTTCAAGTTATTGCTTATAAAGGTGGTTCTACAACCTACTGAATCTTGGGGTGTACTTAGTTTTTCACAGGACTTCATGGAGTCCTGTGAAAATGTTATACTGTATTTTTACTTGATGCTAAAATCAAGTGTGTTGCTATTGTTTATTTCTGTTTTATAAACGGAACAAATGACTGATGGCAGACCACATTTAAAACCAGTTAGCTGTTAGATTCACAGGGACAACTGTTTACTATTTATGTAGACACAAATGTTATGTGTAATCCATAACCACATGGACCCTTAGTAAATCAAAATGAGCACAGTGCACTTGCAGGCTTTATCAGTTACATTCCTGCTATCTTTTATCTAAATCAAAATACCAAAGAATCTTATCTCTAACATAAGCTGTGTCCTGGTTTTATTATTGTTGGAATCTACTATAATGGTGAAATTAGTATATGTATTCAAAGGCTTAGCAGTATAGTACAGTATACAGTTTGGTGCCTTAAGATTTGCCAATTGTGCCTTCACAACAATGCCATCTATTGTGTATTTCATTTCTCACAAAGCCTCTCTCCCTCTTAAAACAAATGCACATTGAGGACCTGTGTTTGGTTCTGTTTGAGAGAATCAATCTCAGCTTCTCTGAATCCAAGCTGAAGCATTCTCAGTAAAGAAAAAATACTCATTACAAGAAGATATTTTGTGGTTTTTGGTGCACTAGTGCAAATAAAACAAAAAAAAAGCCCAAATCTACCTTGAATCTGCTACATGTGTAAATAATTTCAGCTGTTTACATTCAAAAATCTGAGATCAAAATCGATCAAAATGCTTTTTAAATAGAAAAAATAAATAAAGTTGTAATGAAATGATTAAAGAAAACCTGAAAAAAGAGAACAGGATGAAAAAAACGCAAGGAGTGAAAACTGCTAGACGTTACTGAGGTCAGGGTTTAGGTCATCGTGTGAATCCATGGTGGTGTGTAAATTAATGTCTGGGGTTTAAGTCACTACAGGTGACTGACTAGCACATTTCTATGTAAATAATTTAATGTTAATAATAAATTATTCATTACAAAACCTGCATGCAGCCACTCCCCTTTAGTAACAGCAAATAGGTACTCCACACACACTGCTCTTACACAATTAGAGATGAAAGTGCAAATTTTACTAGAGGGAAATTACTAAAGCGAGTTCAATGATATTACTCCGTAAAAGACCTGAATGGAGGACATTTTCACAGCACTTCATAATACAGCCTGGAATAAATCAGTGGAAAAAAGGGACAACCCTGAAGAAATTACTTAAAAATATTAGGAAAACAGTCCAACATTGGGCTAAATTTGGACGATGCGATAGAATGCCTAATATGTTTTGGAGCTTTTCGTCACTAAATATATTCAGGGTTCTAGCCAGAAAAGATTGGCACACATGTTGGGGGATGGGGGCTAATTAGCATTAGCTTGCCAGTGCTAAATGCTCTGCCAGCATGCCAATTCAGTGACGCGAACAGGTCACTGAAGGTCCCTGAATCTGATTGGACCATGTGACTTGATGACGATGGGGAATGTAGATCCCCCTAATCCAGGGATCTCAAACTCAAATTTCCTGATACACACACACACACACACACACACACACACACACACACACACCATAAAAGCTGATATTTTCATAAATAAAATAATGAATCCACTGGGTACTCTATCTGCAGAGTCCTTGAATCATTATGCCAATCTTTTGGATGCAAACTCATCGTGTAAACTACAGATATGTTGCCTTTTTGCAAATGAATCGTCCTCATAAAACGCACTCTGAAAAAAATGCAGTCGACATCAAGCTATGATGTAATGCGGTCCTGATGTTTCTAAACAAGAGAACAAACAAACAGATTCTGGGTTCATCCAACTCAAGAAAGCAGCAGCAGGGAGAATTTCATGGTTTGATCCCGGAGTTGAAGCTGCATCGCAGCAGTTTTCGCGCATATTTCATGATATCAGTGGGGCAGTTTGAGCTGTTGGCAGAGTTGGGATCACGTCTGAGGAAGCAGAGAATAATTTCATGGAGCCGACTGACCTGGAGCAGCGTGGAGCAGCATGTCTGAGGTCAAAAGTGTAATATTTTACAGTTCAGACATCACTGTATGTTCAGTGTACCGGTGTGCATTTTGCTCGCATGTTGCTAAATGCAGCGATCTGATTGGTTAGATCTGTTTGTTCGCTTGCAAAAGTCAGAACAATCAAACTAGATCCAGTGAAATAAACACCACCAGTCAGACTTGTCAACAGTTTACCATTTACAAGAAGAAAAACCCTAAATCTGTTCCTCTGAGTTTCTACTGCCTGATCACTGATTGGTTGTGATCCAGCATGCCTATGCTAAATCAAACACACATGATAGAAAAAGAGTCAAGAATTGCTCTTTTAATCACAACAACCTCAGCAGAACTGACTGCAAACTACTTAAAATTCTGGTCTCATTTCACATAAAACATGATATTAAAAGCAATTTCAATTCGGTTGTTTCACCTTTATTTGACTGCGCAAGCAAAGCAAAGCCCCCATATTTCGACTTGCAAGTCGTTCTCTTTCTCATTTTCTCCAACATGTTGCCTCAGATAAGTAATGTAATCTTGGAAAAGGTTACGTCTCTAAAACAGGGCACTCATATTAAAAGCTAATGGATACATAAAATCAAGAGCTCATAGGTGATGATTAATCAACTGCCGAAATGCACTGCGTTTAAATCAGTTTAGACTGAATTAATCCCCATCCAGCCACTGTTCTTCTGCTCTGGGCAATTTAGTGAGAAAATGCAATTATGGCCCATGAGTTACACCTCAGTGGTTCATCTCACCTCTACATTTCTCCAATGTGCCAAACCATGCCTGTATGACTCAGAATTGGCCTGGCAAAGCTCCGAGCTCTGTAGCAGCACTATTAAAAACAATACATATAATTATTAAATCTTATGATGGAACCTTTGAAGCAACGCATGCACAGTGAAGTGTAGCAAGTGTCTCTGTACTCAAGTCGACAGATTAACGCCAATTTATTATAAGAACTATTTTGACTTGGCCTTTCATGTCCATATCTTGTCACTCAGGTCATGACAGTCTTGAGTGCTGAATGGGAAAATTGAAACTGCTCTTTAAATAAATAAATAAACGGTCAAGAAAGGAACACATGCTGGGTCTTATTTTGCAGTGCTCTGGGCACTGTTCTTGCCTACTTTCAGAGCTTACAGTTTTGCGGGTAAGGGTTTTCTCAGAGTGCTTAAATCCCAATTTATTAGAAAAGCTGCGCACTTCATTCTTAATTTCACATTATTCATTCACCCTGTTCACCAGATGAGCGTCTCTCAGCGTGGTTCACGTTCTGCCCCAGTACAAGTTTGGCATATCATTTATCCTACCTGTTTACTGATCACATGCATGTGCATAAACATGTTTAAAGCAGTTTTACAGAGTGGGAGGTAGAAATAAATCCACTGACAATAAATCATCAAAGCTGTCTGAGACTGGCTGACCATATATCAGTTCTACAGTGCTCTTTAAGTACTGTGTGTCTGAAGTGTGCAAATTAAAATGAAACTGGTAACAAATAAAAAAATAAACCCTCTTTCCAGCAACGTTTGCACCAACTGGATTTTTTTAAAAGTCATCCTCGAGTGAGACTGGTCATGTGCTTAGTCATAAGATGGGTGACTAAACACATATGTCCAGAGATTTAATCCCCGACTCCCCTGACACAGAAACCCAAACTGTCCTCAAATCTGTGTCTGTGACGGTGTGTGCTTAGAGAGCTTGGAGTTTAAAAGGGCTTTGAATGATCAGTAAAACTAGACAAAGTGTTATAAAAAATCCATCCATCCATTTTCTTCCGCTTATCCGGGGCCGGGTCAGCAGCCTAAGCAGAGAAGCCCAGACCTCCCTCTCCCCAGCTACCTCCACCAGCTCATCCGGAGGGACTCCAAGGCGTTCCCAGGCCAGCCGAGATATAATCCCTCCAGCGTGTCCTGGGTCTGCCCCGGGGCCGCCTCCCGGTGGGACGTGCCCGGAACACCTCACCCAAGAGGCGCCCAGGAGGCATCCTAGTCAGATGCCCGAACCACCTCAACTGGCTCCTTTCGATGTGGAGGAGCAGCGGCTCTACTCTGAGCCCCTCCCGGATGGCCGCACTCCTCACCCGATCTCTGAGGGAGAGGCCAGACACCCTTCAGAGGAAGCTCATATCGGCCGCTTGTATTCGTGATCTTGTTCTTTCGGTCACTACCCAAAGCTCATGACCATAGGTGAGGGTAGGGACGTAGATCGACCGGTAAATCGAAAGCTTCGCTTTTACGCTCAGCTCCCTTTTCACCACGACGGACCGGTGCAGCGTCCGCATCACTGCAGACACAGCACCAATCCGTCTGTCGATCTCCCGTTCCCTTCTCCCGTCACTCGTGAACAAGATCCCGAGATACTTGAACTCCTCCACTTGGGGCAGCAACTCGTCCCTGAGCCGGAGTGGGCACTCCACCCTTTTCCGGCTGAGGACCATGGCCTCGGACTTA
>VOQJ01030370.1:0-11076 GCA_015052665.1 Apistogramma diplotaenia
AAGAAGAAAAATAGGGGGGGTGGGGGGGCGGAGAGAGACCCGCCGGGGGGGTTTTTTGGTTTGGTTTTTTTTTTTTTTTTTTTGAGAGCTCACGAGGAATTTCGCACCTGGGTTCACACGGGGCCATGTGGGACTTCTGACACATAGATGCGACATTATATGCAAACCTGAAAAATCCTTAAGGTCGCTCCCATATAATTCACCAACAATCAACCTGAGGCTGAACTTTTACTCGACAAACCGGGGCCACTCTTGTCACTTTTGCGCAATCAGAGATTTTATAAGTTATGTAAACAATAACAACAACAACAACAACGGAACAAGCTGAAACTAAATGTTAGGATGCGCTCCGTGGTTGTCATAAAACATCAGTTTGTTGCTTTCAGGAAACTCCATTTTCATGAGCTATTTAAAGGATCCAAACACTGACATCAGCCGCCGGTCACCGGAGCGACAGCGAACTTTTTAAGTACTTTAAAGAAAACACTACTTACCATATATATTTGAACAAGCTTCATTCTTCAATAAAAATGCCGACTTCTACGGACTTAAATCGATTCATTCCAAAAACAACTCCGCTGGTCACGTCAACACCGCAGCCTCCCGATCAGACTAAAAGTTGAACTCAGGTGTGTGTGTCGGCTCTGACGTAAACCAGGGCGGAGCCACACAAGTACAACAGCCGATCGCAGCCAATCTACAAGCAGCCTAAATGTACCAACATGATAAAAATATGTTTACGGTTTATGATTAGATAGTTTATACAGTTTTTAGTTCATTTAGTACAGTTTTAATATAGCTGTGCTCTAAGCATTTCTGTTTTGCTACTTTGTACTTCTTTTGCAATCAAATGTCTGTGTAGATTCTCACTTAATGGTGTGGAGACGGTTTGTAAACCCCAGTGGGGGTGTCCTCTGGAGCTGGTCACGTGAGCCAAGGCGTGTCTTGGCTCATGTGATTACACACCTGAGCCAAGGTGGCTGTTTTTTTTAAAATATAAATTTCATTAATGCCCCATGCCTTTTTCAGAGCTTGGCTCATGTAATTATTTAAAGGACAATAGTGGGCCAACAGCCCCCCCACCCCTAAGATGCCTCCTCTAGGGTTTATATACCTGGGTATCTCAACCATTTAGCTTTAGAACTGAAGAAGCCTTTCAGATAAGAGATGAAAGCTCCAACAGGTTACGTGGTTGTAAACTGCTTCCATGTAAGAGGCTGCATGACTGTTATTGTGGGCTCTGATTCAATCTGTGGTCAAGCATTTCATTTTCAAAGTTTTTATCTGTTATCTTCATAGTTTGTCAGCAATATTATCTTTGTACTGTAAAATAACATGCAGGACTATATTAATATTAGCACAACTTCCTCTGTACTGTGCTTCTGCACAGGAGTTATACACGCATGCTACTTTCTATGTGAGTGAAAGGACACGCGTACTGAAAATTATTTTAAATTTGAGGTGACAAAAAGTTTTCTTTATGACTAAACACGGATGCGGCTTATCACAGCAGTGACACAGCTGTTGCCATGGCTACAGGGACACAGTAAAGTGAGCTGTGTGAATGTGTAGTAATTTGTTACAGTGATGTGAGCATTATAGGGTGCTGATCATGATTCGTGAGCGGAGGCTTTGTTGGGTTTTCATTTTTCCTTCTTTTCTCAGGCTGCATTGTTCTTTTCCAGCTGCTCACCGCTTACTGAATCTAATTGTTCTGATTTGAAACAATGCCACTGAGGTATGTTACTGTACCTGATGATGGGCTATAAAAACTAATTAAATCATATTCAAGTACTGTACATACTAAACACATCTTGCATTATTAAACAAGCATCAACATACTCTACTGCTTATTATTTACAAGATGCAGAGTATGAGGAGCGTGTTACACTCCCCTCCACAAGTACTGGAACAGTGAGGCCAACCCCTGTATTTTGGCTGCAGCCTGAAAAGGTTTGGGTCGCATCAGTCGCATGTTTCAGCACTTTCTCTTACTTGAAAAACAGGTGGCTTCAGACACAAGCTGCTATTTTCTGCACTGTGTGTCAGATCCAGACGCAGATACCTGGGAATAAAAGCTCAGGCGTTGATCTTGTGTCTCATATTCATCTTTAAATGTCAAATGCAAATGTTTTGAGTCTGTAGCAAAAATAAAAGGGATTGTCCTCACTGAAATACAAAATCTTTAAAAGAGGACTTTAGCCCACTGAGCAACAGTCCAGTTCTTGTTCTCCTGAGCCCAGGTGAGATGTTTCTGATTTCTCCGGTTGAGGACTGGATGGATGCTAGGGCCGGGGCAGCCGCAGCCCCTCTGCTGACGTCGTCGATGTGTGGTGGCTCTTGGATGCACTGCCACCCTCCTGAGCCCCCACTCATGAAGCTCTCTCTGGCTCTGAAATCAACTTTTCTTGAGAAATGATTGATGACTTGTTGATAAATGAAGTCTTTCTCAAACCTGCCATTCTAGCTGTGCTCTTTGTACTTTTTACTATGTGAGATGTAACAATATGTTTCTGCCTGTGCAGTGTTTTCAGCTGAAGGGTGTGAGCGCTTGAAGCTATCAGCAGAAAAAATTTGCCTGTCCTAAATCAAATGGAGCCTTTGCCTATTTTCACACGTAAAATATATGTAAATAAATACAAACACATTGGATCTCACCTGCTGCATAATCACTTTCGCTCTGAATGAGCTCAGCCTTCAAATTGCTGCTATATTGCAAAGTGAATAACAGTTCCAAGAGGTTCCTCTCTCTGCTGTTTGCCCCTCACGGGATAATGGGGCAAAATAGACAAAGAGGACAAAGACTTTCATCACAAACTGCATGAAGTCAGCCATCACAACAGTGTTTAGCAAACCCCATGCTTGGGAGTGCCAGTTTAGCATTATCTAATGAGCAGTTGTCTGCAGCATGCAGATATGCAGGCCGACAGGAAGCAGTGGGCTGTGGATGTGGAGGGGAATAAAACCTCCGTTTCAGTCTGTTGATTGTGATGCTCTGAGCTGGAGCTGAAATGGTCTCATAGTTTTAGGCAGTTGGGGCTTTTTCTGGGCTCAAAGATTGGGTGACTGATGGCTTCATGGGCGGCTGGGTACACTGAGAAATAGAGACCAGGCACTCTGCAAGTTTCCTGCGCACCGCAGCTCATCAACATCTTATTCCCCCGCTTTGTAGTACAACACTACATTTCTAGTTTTACCTATTTTATTTACCCAATCATTCATAGTTGGCTGAATTTCTGAATTTCTGCACCGTTTCACCCTGCACGCTGCTGCAAACTTGTGTTTTTTGATGATAAGGCCCGGGAGGTGGCTGGAATCTCTGAGCCACATTTTCCACGATAAGACATGAATTTTGCATTCAGACAGACCATACAGGTTTCTGCTCATTGGCTGGGCTGAGGTCGAGATCAATTCTAATGATATGGAAAAAGAAATGTTTTTTTTTCTTCCGTTATAGAGCCTCTGTGTATACTGAGAGGAAGGTTATGCTGTAGGGATTAAGGGGATCTTTCTGACACACAGTGCAGGAGGAGATAGTAAACTTGAGGCCTACATGAACTCACTTTTTCATAGAGGAATTAGACAAAGCTAATCCAACGACAGTGTGGCTGCGCACTGGTGAATAAAGCTAAATAACTAGAAGCTCATGTTAAAATTGAAATTTTAGAATAAAAATATGCAAACAAAGAAAACAGGTAAAAGACTAAAGAAACTCCTGAGAAAATGAGGATTTGTTTGTACTTTCTTTCCAGCGATAGCACTGCTTTCCTTTTCAGGTACGCCGTGCTAACAGGTGCACAGTTACATGCTAACAAAAACAACAAGAGATGTATTGACACTGAGCAGAGCCACCGGAGCAGCTCAGTATTAAGGGTCTAACTCAGGGGCACCAAAGTGGTGGTTCGGAAAGATGGGGAAGCTCTTTCATTCTTCCCACGATGGCAGGGAGGTAAAGGCGTTCATGTGGCCTTAATGACAATGCTAGAAAGCAGGGTAAGACCCAGCTGTGATGTGGCCTGAGTATAAGAACAACAGTGGAAAGCTGGGAAGACTCAGAGGGTCACGAGCTTCACAAGAGGACCAACAAAACCCACTTCAGTGATTTCCAGTGTGATTGTAGAGTGCTCCAGACCGGCTCAAATGAGAACAGCAGGAGCAGCAGTTTAACCAGAGACATTATCTTAGAAATGGAGGCATGACACTCAAAGAATCCTCAATTAAAATCAGTGGTGGAATTCCACAAAAGTGAAAATAGTGTTGGAAGTATAACTTCCAGGGGGAAAAAAACCCCCAAAATGCTTTTTAAAAACTTATTCTGGGCCAAAGTCAAAGTTACATCAGAGATCAGCTCTGAGCCTCTTCTTGTTTCCAGTGGTGATGGACAGGCTGACAGGTGGAGAGGTGGAGACATGCTCTGGAGAGAAGAGGAATGAAAGCCACAATGCATGTGTGTGAATGAGATGGAGGCATTTTTAACACTGAAGATGCAAAGAGTAGAGGTGGTGTACATGGATGAGTTTACATACCTGGGGCCAACCATCCAGTGCACAAGGTAGGTGAAGAGGAGAATGCACGCAGGGTGGAGTGGGTGGAGAGGGGTGTCACGGGGGATCTGTGACAGAAGGATAGCAGGAAGAGTGAAAATGGAAGATGTACAAGATGGTAGTGAGATCTGCTGTGATGGTGGTGCTGAAAAAACAAGAGCAGGTGGAGCTGGAGGTGGAACAGCTAAGATTTTCACTCGGAGTCACCAGGAAGGACAGGGTTGGGAGTGAGTGTATCACAGGGACAGCGTGGCTAAGCACTGTGGGGACAAAGTTTAGAAGCAAGGCTGAGATGGTTTTGACATGCACAGAACAGATGGCAGACACATCAGACAAAAGATGATAAATATGGAGCTGACAGGCAGGAGGAAAAGAGGAAGACAATGCAAAAGGTTCATGGATGAAGTGAAGGAGGACATGTGACAGAAAAGGATGGTAGGGATGCGGTGAGATGGAGGCAGCTGTGGCGACCCCTAAGGGGAGCAGCTGCAAGATGATGATGATTCTGAAGCAAAGTCAGTAAAACCTTTGACTTTTTTAAAATCAGATTTGACCCCAGTTGTTGTGTATCGATGGCATCACATGCAGGAGTGCAGTCGGACAATGGCACAGTATTAATGAGGCGTAACACACATTCGGAAATTCAAACACCTTCAGGTATTCCTTCCCTGGAACATCCTTTGTACTGTTCACAGGAAGTAGTCGTACATATAATGAATACATTCTGGGTGAAGTGGGAGTGAATATACCACACCATTCCCACCATGTGGAAAGTGTAAGGCAAGACTATCTGTTACTATCTGTTACTTCAAAGATTAAACTGGAATTTTGAAGATGTGTAAGTAAGAATATGTTTTTCACAAATGAAATACACCTGACTGCAGGTATATTATAATAAGACAGGCTAGTGGGGTTCCAGTGCCCCCTTTCTTGTCAATGGCTGCCTGGGACATGAGGCCCATTCATCTCCAGAGTGAGCTGAGCTCAAGAGCAGTTTTGTCTATTGACATAAATGACAATAGCTTAGCTGGCTACATTGCTAATGTTAGCAGTTAGAGCAGGATTGCACAGTTCAGTGGGCCAGTTGCCTTTCAGCCATGAGCAGGAAGAACAATCAATGCTCTCATGAATGTTTTGTTGGCCTTATTTGTTTTACTTAAAGACATTTTAGCTTAATTATCAATTTAGTTGTTGCAATGATGCATGTCGCAGAAAATATAAAAGCTTATCTTTTTTGAAAGTTGATGGAAAATATAGAAACAGTCCCGGAGGGTCGATCCTATTCCTATTATGTGTTTATGAGTGTTCCACCACGTTTGACATGGTTTGCACAAATGGATGTTTCATCACACTTCACTTTATCGGACCAGTATTACAGCACTCTTTTGTCTATTACTCATACCCATAGGCAACAGCACAAGGTTACTTCCTGAGCTTTATGAATAGAAATGATCACTATTTAAACTCTAATCTTCTCTAACCTCCAGGGAGGGGAAGAAGCTGAACTTGAGCTAAATAATCTGTAGACAGCATATGTGGAAATGTCCATACTATTCAATATACCTGCTTGTGGGTTACATGGTTGTAACTGACTGCTAATAACTGAGGCCAGGCAGCGTCTCTACCGCCTCAGGTGGGGAACTGTTACACCTGCACCACTGAGAGCATCACCACTTGCACGGGAAACTGCACCAAACAGGACTTCATGGCCCTTAAGGGGGTGGTTCATTCAGCACCACCCTCCCCAACCTGCAGGACATTTACACCATCCAACACCATTTACACTGCACATAGCCGTGGATGTGACAAATAAACCTCATCCTATCTTTCATTTCTGAGGCTTTTAGCTTAATCAGTATAACTGGTCATATTCTATAAGAGCTGCATTATGTTAATACAAACTAAATATTTCCTGAAACTGTTTCAGAATAAAAGCCCTTAATTTTCCAGTGGCCAGAAACAGGCTTTTTAATTGGGAGACAATTGCAAGAATACACAGAGCTCCATGGGATTAAAGATGGACAAAGAAAAGTGGATAAGAAGCAGTTAATTAAATACCACCATCGTGTCATTTTGAACCTCATTAAACTGTGCGGTGACTGGAAATATGTTCTTAAAAACACAATGTGCAGCCATAACAGTAACACTTTAAATGTGCAGCCGTAAACAACAACACGCTTAAAGCAGGAATGACTATACTGTGCAGCTAAATGCATTAAATTCAATTCAAACAGCAGAAAGGTGCATGATGTGTAATCGGCATGCACAGTACATGAAAAGCAGCAGGAGTCTTGTGTTATCTTCAGCCTCTCTTTGATGTTTTGACCTCGCCTTTTACTTCTGACTACAGTGTGGCTTCCTGCATGACTGCACACGTACAAGTAACAGCAAGCTCATTCATTGCAGCAGTGGTCCAAAGTGCATCCATACTAACAGAACTTAGCTGCCCACGCTATGATTACACAACTGTGACTGTGACTGTGCAGCCTGAAACACACCCTGGCATTGTACATTCCTCCACATTACTCAATCAGCTTCATGAGATAATCGGGCTTTCTCCCGGAACTGCTCAGAAGAAAAACATCCGCTCTGCTTGTTTGTTTGTTTGCGTTAAAACCGCAACAAGCATGAAACACCACGGCTTCTGACAGTGCCGGGAAATGCTGATGGCAGCAAAATGTACGACATTTTAATCAGTCCCAAGTTATGATCCACCACATAGCTGTGTTCTGTGGTGGATTCTTTGTTCACTAACGCTCTAGGAAATCATTTTCAATGTAAAACTTCACATTGTAAAAAGTAATAATGCAAAAATGCTTTTTGGGCTTTTTCACCACAGCACCTGAAGTGATCATGCAATCATGCTTCACACCACCAGGGCTGAAAAGAAGCTGATGCAGACTGTGGTTCTGCCCTGAACCTCCATCCTTTCTACGGACCAGCAGGGAACAACTTCGCTTCTCACTTATTACCTCACACACATTTAATGAAATTCAATCACGCTCTCAACCAGGTGTTAGAAACCTTCTTCAGTACCGAATGATTTTCATTTCATTTAGCATCATTGGGAGAGGACAACAGGTGATGAGGTCATGAGGTAAGACTCACCCCCCCTCCCCCACGCTTTTCCAGCTTCACACATCCAAATATGGTGTTGATATTACATTTGTTGCAGAGGCCACACCTCACTAAGGGTAAAGAGTCTGACGTGTAATTGTTGCCGAGGATGAAAAAAATCCTTTCTCCACAATATACACTTCAGAGAACAAATCCCTTACATTTCCTTTCCTCCCCCTTGCTCTTTCTGGACTGCACACTTCAGCTTGTTTGCATATACAATTTTGACAAGAGACCAAATAAATAAATAACTAAAGCAGCGCCTGCAAGCGTAACCCCTCCATTTACATCCACAAGTTCTACATCCCCCCCAGAGAGGAAGGCATCGTTGCTGCCCACCAACCCCGACTGTTTCCTGAGGGGACAAATGAGATCAGAGCCTAAATACTATATTTACATAATGATTCATCTCATGTGCATAAGCTAATGGAAAATGTGGAACCATGGAGCGCGATGAAAAATAACTCGAGACAAGTTGATTTTTCAACTGTACATTTATTTCCAAAAAGGCTGCATATACATTTGCAAATTCTACTGTACAGAAAACATCCAAAATGTCCATAATTATAGATACAGTATACCGCAAAGCTGCCCTGGCATTACCAAACATAGCTGTTCAGCACTAGAAAAGCTCTGCAGCCTATTCATTATTATAATCTTAAATACTTTTTCAACTTATACCTTTAATGTATGTCAGTATGATTACTTATTCTTTTTTTTTCATCCCCATCTGTACTTTACAAACATTCACCATTTACAGTAGTTAAACAAGGCACAAGAATAGTGATGTGAAGCCGAAGGCCATGCGTGAAGCAAGAAAGAGCATCGGACCGACCAACTCAGGTGACAGGAAGTCATGAATGCGACAGTGACGTTTTTATCTCATGAAACAGGATTAGTCTCACACCAAAGCATTATACACAGTGAGAATATGTTTTTGTATGAGTGTGTATGAGCGCACTTGTCAAAGAACTGAATTTCAACATGTTGATGGGATACAGCGGACACGGCCGATACACATCCAGGGTGAACGTGCGTGTTGAGTTTGTTTGGGCGCACCGCACAGACGGGACGCTCTCAGTGCGACAGAAGCCACCGCGAAGCATTACAAAAGCACACGTTTCCTTTTCTGACACTCTTGCGGGAATGAAAAGGAAAAATCCAGTTAGTCACAATTAAGGGGAGAAAAAAAATGACCTTTCACGTTCTTCACTTACAAACTTACAGGATAAATGAGCACAATTTGATTACAGATGCATAAAAATGATGCAGGAAAATGATGCAGTGAGAGATGAAACCACTTGCGCGTACAGTATCAGGTCATGAACACCCAGTGGCGCGATCCAAGTGATGGACCACCGATGTTCCCCTCGCTTTGTTGTGAAAATAATCAGTAAGATTGAAATCAGATTAAATAGGTTAAAAGACCGAACTCATAGGGAGGGAATTTGAATTTTTTTGCTCTGATGATGTTTTTAAGGTTCATTATCAGCTCGACTGAGTAGCTGAAATGTGTGGTCTGTGTACTCTGATCAGCTCCTGGACCCCACAATCCTTTGCTTCGTTTTCCCTCCTGCTATGTTGAGATTGCTGTGTGGAATTCTTGTTATGTGAAACTGCACCCAGCAACGAATGGCTAAAGCTTTTGATTTTCTTTATTCATTTATCTATTTTTCCCGATAGAAGCCAAATGTTGAAATATGCTCTAATTGAAAAGTGTCCAACTGCAAGCGCAGACAGTAGGCAACGTAAACACAGCTGTCAGGTCTGAGACGTGCAGCCAGCAGGGAAGTGCCTTAAACCTGCAGGTTACCAACAACCCTTAGGTGCTGTACTCAGCTCTCCTGCTCTGTGATCGCTGCTTCACGGGACTGAAGTGTCTTTTGAAATCAATCTGTCTGTGACTTTGTCTTGAAACTCTGCAGCTCCTCTTTGCAGAAAGCACCGGCAGTCTTCGTTGCTACGTTGCAGCTGGTCTGTTTATCGGGAAGTGAGTAATTTAGGGAATATAATGCCTACATTGATCTGTACAAATATGCCTTTTGTAAACATAAAATAATGTTTCTTGCATCAGACCAATTTTGCACTGGCTCAAGACTGTGTGACAAAGAGCTGTTTTTTTGCTTTCCTTTAGGGCTGAACAAATAACGCCACCATCAACAGAAATATCGACATTAGCCAGATAGTTATTTTAAAAATTAATAGTGATCCAGTCATTCTGATTTTTAAAGGCATTTTATCTGCAGCCCGTGTTTTATTATTGTGAGCAGACTAACATCTGTCAGTCCAGACGTTTCATGCAGAAGCGACAGCAGTGGGTGTTAATGGACTGTCATTCTCTTGTCAATCAAAATCTGTGAACATTTACTTTCTTTGTGGATGGAAACTTAGAAATAACAGTCAAAAATCATCAACTCTGTTTATTTGTCTTGACAATGACTTAAAATTCAAAGATTTTATGTACCCTCTCTGTAGAGTGCCGCACTTTGCTTCAAATGAAACCAACACACAGTTACAGTACATTCAATGCCATTTGTGACATTAGTGCTCCAAGTGTTCCAAGCCTGGTCATAAGATCATATTGCAGAGAAGAAAAAAAAATTCCACAGACAAAAGTTGCTAAAATATTCACCTACGCTGCCTTTCTGCTCCCGCTGCTCTCTGTTAGCTTCCAGTAAATGTTTCCTTATTGTGTGCGGTGGAAGTGAATGCAAACAGGCCTCAGTCAGCATTTCTGTCTCCTGATTTTTAGCTTTCCAGTTGGTCAGTATCTCGAGCTGCTTTGGCATGCAGACTAAACTTTAATTCAGTTTAGTTTCCGTCAGTTTCCAGAGTGGTTTTGCTCTTTTCAGTTCAGCTTTAATTAGTCCGAATGTTAGTTTTAGTCATTGTAAGCATCGTTGTATGTAAATCAGTGTAGGTAAAGGTGAAAACGGTGTGTTTACAGAGCTTTCTGACACTCTCAGTAAGTATTTGCATCAGCTCCTCAGCTGTGACACGGCATTTCATCAAACCAACAATAACTAAACTGAGGCTATTTCCTCTATAATTAGATTTTAATTATTTCTTTTTCAAGTTCACAAAATAATTTCAGTTAGTTTAATTTTTTTTATTTTAATTTTTTTAACACATTTTTTAACAAAAAAAAAACAAAAGAAATCATAGAACACTAACATTACGTGATTTTTACTGTGTTGCTGCTGTATGAATTGCATTCAGAATTCCTACGGTCAAAGAAATGTCAAGGTCAGCCCAGCTGTCAGTGTTGCCTTCACTGGACACGGCGCTCATATCCCAGGCATGGGTGGACCGACGAACACGTTCCCAGATCCATTATTATTGTTTTGATTTGTTCTTTTTGGGACTTTCAGTTAATGATTCTCTCATCTTTCACTAATGTTAGAGCCTTTTTACA
>VOQJ01030372.1:0-10053 GCA_015052665.1 Apistogramma diplotaenia
GCACACGAAGTACTCGGGAATCCGCGCATGCGCAGAAAACTGTGGCGGTTGCAACCATAGTGCGCATGTGCAAGTGCCCCCATTTTCAGAAAGCATCGTTTCTGTCCGTTTACACGAAAACGCAAGCCGGAGCGTTTTCGAAACGCACCACTCTGGACCCCGTTTTCAGAACACAGCATTTTCGCTCAGTTGTCGTGTAAACGGGAGGCCGAAACGTGTCAAAACTACACCGTCTTAAAATGAAAACGGTGTCGTGTAAACGGGGCCTTAATGGTTACTGGAGTGGGCTGTTACTTATAACTTTTTTTTCTCAGTTGAGCACTCACAGTGCTTTTACCCAATCGCACACATTCATATAGTACTTTTATCCATACATAAGTGCTTTCTAACATTCACACGCTCACCCTGACGGCTACATTGAGGGCAAGTTGGCATTCAGTACCTTGCCCAAGGATACTTGGGCATACAGACCAGAAGAATCAGGGATCTATCCACCGACCTTCCAATTGGTAGATGCCCCGCTCTATCACCCGAGCCACAGACGCCTTGAAACCATACATTTTAAATGATCAGATAAACATGAATATATATGCATAAACATCCTCATGTCTCGAGAACTTACATGAATACTATTATTTTTTAAGTGTCTTTCACTGTCAGTGTAGTCCATTCAGAGTCTGAAAAACTATCGAAACTAGTGAAAAACTGCAAGTATGAGCTGTTAATAGCTAATCACAGGGTTTCAGAATCACCACACTAACTGCATGTCTTTGGACTGTGAGAGGAAACCAGAGTACCTGGAGAAAACCCATGCAATCATGCAAACTCCACACAGAAAGGCCCGGGCCAAGGTGGATTCAAACACAGACCTCACTGTAAGGCAACAGTCGCACCACTGTGCTACCCTGTTTAGGCAAATGTGTAGCAGTAATTCTTGCAAGCATGGAAAAATAGGTGTACAGTGGTTGTATGTGTATCTACTGCATCAGTCATTGTTGCTGTCTGTGTGAATATGATGAGGCTACTTTCATTGTTCAGTAATCAGTGCAGCTTCCTAGCATGAATAAATTGACTGTTCAGAAGCTGAGAAGCTGTTGTTTAACATGGGTATAATCTCATAGCCAAACTCCAGTGCTATTAATGCTCTGGGAGCCTTGATGAAAATCTTCTCCTCACAAGATTCCAAGGCCATATATGAAACTAACTGAGTGTGGGAAAAGCACTTTGAGATTTAACATCCCCCAGACCCAGTTCAACAAAATGTCTGTGCTTGACTATATTAAGACATTTGTGCAAGGTAGAGATGTGGCTGCTTGAGGTGAAGGAAGGTGTGCAGAGATACTGGCTCGCTTTGTGGTTCTTGAGTTTTGTGAAAAGCACTTGAGATCTGAAATATGATTTTGTGTCTTCAGACCAGGCCATCCATCCCCCGCTGTAAACCAGAAGTGCTCTTCAGTCATTTTCAGCGAACAAACATTTTACCAGAGCCCTGCTTCCAATCAGCCAAATACACCCAAGCTTCCTGACACCAGCCTGACAGACAGTCCACATCCCAACCCTTTGTCTGTGTCTCAGCAGGGGATATCAATCAGTCAGACAGTGAGGGATAAATCCACTCCACAATGCAAGCCACAGAAACAGCCACTTAAAGGACAGAGACACTCTGTGGCTACAAATGCTAGCCATAGCCTTGAGGTAGTAGCTGATGAGGAGGGAGAACTTGTTCAGTCTTCAGTGGTGCCTTGGCCTCTCCCTCCAAGCACTTCCAGCATACAGGCTGATTCAAAACACACTAAGATACACACTAACATAAATGCCACTAAAGTAGATAGTGACACAAATAGCGTCACACAATCACACACAAGTCTTGAAATGAAGGTTAAGGAAGACATGAAAAACTCCAAGACTTTCAGTTTAAATCAGGATAGCCAAAAGAGTGACAGTACACAAATGAGCAGCCTTCACATCAGTCACTCGAAAGACCAACAACTCCAAGAAGAGGAAAAGTTCCTGTTGGCTAAAATTCGCCTGATGTCAGGTGACTCATCCCCTGTGTCAAGCATTCGCAGTATGAAACGACTTATCCCAGCTCCAGATGATATTGACTTTGTCACCATGGAACCAAAAAGCCAATCAGAGATTGCCACAGATATCACTGATCTCAATCGTTACTCAATTATCAGCTTTGATGGCTTGCAGGAAATACCACTTACTGAAACAGAAGAGCCACAGGCAGAGGAAGATGTGTAAGTGAGGATAGGCCATAATTTTGTCCTGTTTAATGGAATGTTTCTTTATTAGGCCAACTTGTTTGGGACTTGGCTTCATGTGCTGAGATCTAACGTTGTCTTTTCTTGGCTGTACTGAAATTTTATTTATGAAGTTTGACATAAACTTGCTTTAAAAATCCAGCTCTATTTAGTCTATGTATGTATATGCTGCCAAATGAGTGTTTGTGGGTTGCTGTGCAATTTTGCCGTCCTGGAGGTGACTTTTTTCATATTTATGTTCAAACGATACTTTACACAGAAGTGTTTGTTGGAAAAAAGAGGCCCTAGGTACAGATCCCGGATAAGACCCCATTTTGTTTCTCAAACTTGTTGCTCAAACAAAAAGAGGCAGTCTGTTCAAAACGATCATGATTAGTAAGATTATTGAAACAGAAAAATATCTAATAAGTTGTGTGATGTATGCCTGGGTGAGTGACAATGTGAGAAAAGTGACTTGCAAGATCTGTCTCAATCATCCCTGATGACAAGCAGCTGGCTTAGAGCTTTTCCTAAGGTCACACATGGGTGATGTGACCTCAAGAGACAAAATGAGATGCTCAAAATTAAGTCTATGCCCATAAAATGTCCAAAAAGCATAGGCCTACATTGGAGGCAACCCCAGCTCTTAATCCTAATCTAAATCGCTTGACTGCTGTGTCATCATGAGTTTGTTTTGTTTTGTTTTGCTCATCATCATCATCATCATGGCAAGCTTGCATGTCAAATCTTAACATTGCTCATGGCAACGTTGAGACTGGGTCAACCATCTCCTTACTTTCTTCTAAATTAAGTTTTTCTTTCTTGTCATATATCTTTTTGTCTTTTGACTTATCAGGCCAAAACACCAACGAGCTGACCTCCCTGATGGTGTGGTAAAGAAACCACCAGAAAACTCCTCTAGCACAGCCCATCACTGTGAGATCAAGTCATCTCGCCTTCCTACTTTACCAGAGGAAGAAACTTCTGACCTCAGGATCCCTGGTCCTGTTACAGTGGTCAAAGAGGAGGCTAGTGGGAAGGATGACACAGCTGAGGTACATTTAAAGAATACTCGTACTGGCTTGATTCATACTGGCATACTTGGCATTTTAATTTGCATAGATGCACACAACCAAAATGCATTTTCTCCCTCTTTTTCCAGGACCTGGTGAACTCCAGCCAGTCACTGCTCGAGTGGTGTCAGAGCATCACCAGTGGGTATCAGGGGGTAAAGGTCACAAACTTCAGCACATCCTGGAGAAATGGGCTGGCCTTCTGTGCCATTCTACACCACTTTCATCCAGACAAAATGTACGGCATTTTCTGCAAAATATTTACTAGTTTTTGATGGATTCTGTTTTTAACAGCGGTCCATGTTAGAAATGATGGCTTTGGGTCTAAACCGTTGATTGAAATGTTGTAAGCATGTTTTTGTCCTTGCTTTTGTGCCGTTAGAGATTTTGACCAGTTGGAACCTCATAATATCAAGCTCAACAATAAGAAGGTGAGAATGAGGCTCATTGTAATGTTTTCAGCTCACTGGGCCACCAGTGGAGGTTTTAAAGAAGCAGAATTCATTGCTTTTCTAATGTTTTTAATCATTATGTTTTATAACCTTTGCTGTGTTCTTCTATGTTTCTGATACTGTTTGAAGACAGTTGTGAATTAATTCATCCAAGTAAAGTTTATTTAGTGTTTGTCTTGGTAGACATACAAAAGGGTAATGACATACTGTAGTTCTATTAACTTTTTAGACCAACTTTTTTCACCCACTGTCATCAGAGGCTGATGATTAGTGTCTAGAGTATTGTGCAAACGTCTTGAGCCACGCCTCATTTTTTTATATTTTGATTTCCAGCAGCCAGACTTTCTTATCATTTTAAAGTACTCTTCAGCAATAGTTACTCGGAAAAATAAAAGAAGAGCCAGACCTAAAAAAAATAACAAAAAAAACTTTTCTGCTAGCAGATTAACTGTATCTGAAAGTCATTGCCTTAAAAAAATCCAAGAGAAAGCTGAAAGCCTGAAAGATGCATCTTGACCTTTGGTTAAACCATCTCCTATATACTGAAGCTTCTTCCAGAAATGGTCTCAGTGGAAGGGTGGCTGTCAGAAGCCAGTTTTACGGAAGGGAAACAGATAGAAAAGGTTGAGGTATGCCAAATTACACACCAACTGGTCTGAAAATCAGTGGCAACGGGTCTTATGGAGTCATTAATATGTCAGTGTCAGTATGTACAGAGGAACAACAGAGAGTGTTGACCATCTGTAAAATATGGTCTCTGTCACTGTCATTGTTTGGGGCTGGCTTTCAGCCAGTGATCTTGTCAAAATTTATGGAATTATGAATGCAGAAAAGTAGCATCAGATTTTGATCCACCATGCAGCACTAACTAGAAAACATGTGATTGACGGCAGTCTGATTCAGCATGACTCGCATCCCAAACACACTGCCAATGCAGTGAAATGGGATCATTTTGGCAGAGAATGGAAGAAAAGGCAGTCAACATCCAAAGAAGAGCTTTAAATGTCCTTCAGAAGTCTGGAGAACTATTCCTGAAGACTACTACTCAGGCTATGTTGAATAATAAAAGTGGTCATGCCAAATAGTGACTTTAAACTTTTTAGAATTGTGCAAACTGTGGTTTTACCTCATATACTGTATTCCAATGTATTTTTGCTCATTTCAATAAATTTCTGCACCCATTTCCAATTTTTACGGCGGCCCTGAAGTGCAAACTACAATAACATTAACGAAGCACAATTACAAATTACAAAAACCACAATAACATTAACGAAACACAATTACAAATTTTCCTACCAAAGTATAAAGAAATGAGGAGTGGCTTGAGACTTTTGCACAACACTGGACATCAATCCAAAAGCTCCGAAATTAAGACAGAGAAAACTAGACCCTGTGAGGTAAAACCCAGGGCAAAATGTTCATAAGATACTTACTTTATCTCTAATAAAGCTTATTGCTGTGATCATACTTTATTACAGTAATTACAGCATAGAATCAGCTCTAAATCACCAGAGACCATAGTGTACTGGCATGAAAATGGACCTCAGGGGTATTTTACCCTCTAAAGTATTGCAAGTGATGCCTTGCTCCAGAGCACATAGTCTGGTGTTTGTTTGTTTTCTTGTTTGTTTGTTTTTGGAGTGTTTCTTGTGCCATTGTTGTCATCTGTGCTTTCAACTGATGGCATCATTCTTTCCTGACAACATCAGGCTTTTGACGGTTTCGAGGGGCTGGGAATCTCACGCCTGTTGGAGCCCTCCGACATGGTCCTTCTGTCTGTGCCTGACAGGCTCATAGTAATGACCTACCTCAGCCAGATCCGCTCACACTTCACCAACCAGGAGTTGAGCGTGCTGCAGATAGAGCACAACAGCAGTAAGTCCAGTTACGGCGTCGCCCTCACCGGTCCGACTCCCACGAATGTCGACGCTGCTGCTTTCTGCATGGCCAGACTGAATGAAGGAGTGAGTCTAGAAGAAGGAGGAAGCAGCACGCTGGTGGTCCCGCCACCAAGAGCCAAACGACAGCTTAAAGGTATTAGTATTATCCACACTTTAAAATTATTTTACTATATCGTCACTGAATAAGAACTTTTATAGTTTGTGTTGTCTCACCATAGTAAATTATGTAGAGTTCTAAAACTTTATGTTACCCGAGTATAGACTGCACTTTCATACAGAACACACTGGATTCCACAGAAATGCGAAAAAGGAGCAGGAGAAAATAACCCTGATTAAAAGAGAACACAGCAAGGCGAGCAGAAAGGAAAAGAGAAAAAGGGGGAGCCGTTTGTTTCTCTGAGTAACTCGGGAATGTGAAGTAGCAGGGTTAGAGCTAAGGAGAAAAGAGGCATGGAAAACAGATCGTTAAATCAAGTTCACAATGCCCTTGTTAAGATTCTTGTAAGTTTCCCAAGATTCCCCAAGGAACCAGATGTGTCTTTTCGAATGTGTTTCAGATAACACACATTTTCGGTTATAAATTTCATGAAATGGTGCAGCCATAAATACATCTTATATTGTTATTAATACTGGATATAAATATTTGTCTGAGTACAAGAGCTGTAAAGTTTATTGTTCTTACGTTAAATCTCCTGACAGCCCCTGGAGACATGAGCAGCGGGGTCAGATCACTGGTTTGAAGGGGCTGCCCTCACAGCCCCGATGAAGCAGATCGGATGTTTCACTTTCACTTTGATTGTTCCTTATTGAGCTTTTAATTTTACTGTATTAAACACATACAGAAATACTCCGTGCCAAATTTTCTGAGGCTTTAAAACGATTAATAAAATCCATCATGTAATCATACTTCTTATTTGTTTTTAGTGGACGAGTCCATAACTCCAGTCCCACCCCCACGGTCTGTGACGAAGGCAGTCAAGCCCGGGCTGGTTCAGGTAAAACCTAATTATTTAAACTTGGTGAACAACTGTTTATCGTAATAACCCAAAACAGTTATAATAAACACTTTCAGACTTTATGTTTTCACCTAGAGAAAAAAAAAAATGCAGTTTAGCCTTTGTTGTTTTAAGCTGTCAGCTTTGCTAAAGGTTTATGACAGTTGTGCTTTTCTTCTCCAGGATGAAAACACAAAGTCTAACTCTGCAACAGAAAACCCTAATAATGCAGAGTCCCAGCCTGCAGTTGAGAGCCAGCCTCCAAAACAAGAGCAGGAAACAATGGTCAGTTACGTGTTCTTCCCTTTTCCTGTTCTTTAATTCATTTCTGTATCACTTTGATTCTCACGTCATCTTTAACTGATGGTTGCAAGAGCAGCTGAATACCACTCGCCATCATCAAAAGCTGCTCAGTTCATTATAAAAAAAGCATTTCCAGATTTTTGATCAATCTCTCCATCCTTTGGCCTCTCTAATCTTTTGACCTTCTTCTCGTGCTTCTCTTCTCATTCCCCCCTTCCCTTTCGTCTGTCCGACTCCTTTCTTTTAATTGTTTCCCCCGCCCTCTATTTGTGGCTTTATGCCATCGTCCTGGATGTTCATGTGTGGTTGTGTGTGTTTGCATCTATTCGTGTGTGTATGTGTGGCTTGTGGTCAGTGTCTGCAGGACACCAGCCAGTACGTGCTGAGTGAGCTGGCAGCATTGGAGACAGAGCAGAAGCATATTGACAGCAGAGCTGCAGTGGTGGAGCGACGACTACGAAGCCTCATGGAAACAGGTGAGTCACTCATTAAAAAACTGTGAATGGGTGAGGTGCAAACGATGCAGAATTCAGCTGAGCAGGCAATCCATATGCAATGGGCTTTTGCATATGAATTAAATGAGATCTAACTCAGTCTAGTTTATACCACCACCACCTTTTTGTTGAGTGACATTTATGATCTTTATTTCTTTCATGTGGTGGCAGTGGGGTTTTTTTATAATCAGCCTATTCATATGTATGCAAATGTTTTTTTTCTTTTTCCTGTTTGTGCAGGAAGTGACCGAGATGAAGAGGAGAGATTGATACAGGAGTGGTTCACTCTGGTGAACAAGAAGAACGCTCTGATACGCAGACAGGACAACCTGGAACTACTGTAAGACCTCACACACATCAGTATACACATGCACACATGTGCATCTGCACTGTTTTAAATTGACTCATTACTGATTCCATCTACAGACAAGAAGAGCAGGATCTGGAGAGGAGGTTTGAGCTTCTAACCAGAGAACTGCGCGTCATGATGGCTATAGAAGGTCATTAATCACTATGAAAATGACAGTACATCTATGGAAAAAATACAGTATAAGTACACTTTAATATTATACCTTCTTAATATGGATCTAGGAAAGATTAATCTGTACAATATTAGTGACATTCAAAATGATTTACAGATGATAATGCAAATGTAAATGATAAAATAGGTAGAGACTAATGCACACCAGAGTTAAAACCTCTCAAAATGTAAACAAATAAAATGAATACATTTGATTATTATGGGTTCTTCTGTTTGTCATGCAGACTGGCAGAAGTCACCTGCTCAGCAGCAGAGGGAGCAGCTGCTCCTCCAAGAGCTGGTGTCTCTGGTCAACCAAAGGGACGAGATCATCAGGGACATTGACACCAAGGAGAGGCGGTCAGTATACGCAGGGCTGTGTGAAAAAGACTAAAGAAGTCACAGGGAGGTTCTACATCCAAAAGAAGAAAAGAGATCCTTTTATTTATTATTATTTTTTTAGATGTCCTTTATCCATATGATATGATTTGTTTCTATCTATCTGTTACTATGACTCTGTATGATGCAGGGGTACAGATGTCCATGAGCTCAGCACAGTAAAATGTCTTTGTGTTCACAGGGCACTGGAGGAGGATGAGCGTCTGGAACGTGGCCTCGAAATGAGGAGGAGAAAATACAGCAACAAAGACAAATGTGTGTTACAGTGAGAAGAAAGGACAAGCACAAAGAGATTTTACTACGAAGTCACCAAAGTCCCAAAAGAGTATTTTTTTTTTGTTTTAAATAAAATAGAAACTTTTTTAAGGATGTTACGGCTCTGTTCTTTCTTGTATTTCAAAGTGCCTTCATATTTCCAGAGGACTGCTTTGAGTCTGACAGCGCAAGATGTGTTTTCTTTTAGAAAAAAACCCCTCAAATGTTCATTATTTTTAGGCGTGTCTTCATGTATAAGTATTAATTGATTCTATTTGCCTGTTTTTATTTATTTAAATTATGTGTCAGGTTGTACATCTATTGCACATGTGTTTTGAGTGTGTTTCTGTTTATATTGTGTGAGTTTCACTATTCAAACACTGGGTTATGCTCCATTGTGAAAAATAAAGCCAAAATAATTGCAGCTTTTAGGGGAAGTTTAGTTTACAGTTGCTTATAATCTGCAGGTCTCTAGTAATGTCACTCTACTTGTCTTCCCGCCTCCACCCCCAAAGAAAAAATCCAAAAATATGCACAAACATTTCAGATACAAAAATAGTAAGTGGTAAGTCATGAGCTGGACTCGAACACCCAGTGTTGTTAGCAGAGGATACATGTTTTCAGATTCAGGATGGCCCCCGGTGTCACTCTGTGATAAGACCTGCAGGCTCAAGGAACTAAAAGATGTTTCCAGTCTAAAGTTGTGGATGTGATGGTCAAGCCTGTAACATTCACAAAAATCGAATTGCTTTCTCATTGCTGTGTTGACTACTGTATGCATGCTTTTGGAGGTGTGTTAATGGTGGCACTCTGCTCCACAACCCTACTGTGTACCCCATACTGTAGCTGTGTATTATGAGGTGAGGATGTTTGTAATAAAGAATATGAATAAATAACAGATGGTTGCTTACATTTGTCATGACATTTGTTTTCATCATGTTTTGTAAGGTTCATCGTACAAAGATATTCCCCAATGCAATCCTGCAGTGATGGCAAAACTGGGTTCTGTGCTGGGACCAATTCTATGTATGTTTCCCTTAGGCAGTACTATTAGAAAACACTGCATACATATTCACTGCAGGTGATAACCAGCTTTATTTATCAATTAAACCAGATGACATAAATCAGCTACTTATACTACACTAATGTCTTAAATTCTCTGATTGTTGGGATTTCTTTCTAATATTGTAGGGTCTTTACAGTGTACAGGCAGCTGTTGTGAATCTGTGCTGTGTGATTACAATAGAATAGAACTGGATTGGATAGTGATTGCTACAGCTAAGATCTTCAGTTTATATGTTTAAACACATGGTTTTATCTTGCTCCATCTGAAATGAGGTTTGGTAATTCAGCTGCGAGGAAATTACATGACCCCATCACCCACCCCCCCCCCCCCCACACAAAAAAAAAAA
>VOQJ01030373.1:9914-33286 GCA_015052665.1 Apistogramma diplotaenia
AACAAACCAAAAAACTAACAACACAGAAAATGCATTTCTTTTTTTTTTTTTCTTTTTTGAAGTTCTCTTGAGTATCAGTTTTTGACTTTTGGGTTTAGCATTGGAAAGTTACACAATCTTTCCACGAAAGTTGCACAAGTTTAAATGCATCTTTTTTTTTTCTCAGGAAAGGTAGAAAACTGTTCCATCAGTCTTAAGTGCGCCTGTATGGTTAAGGCTTGGAAAATGTGGCATTAAGATTGCATTGCATAATGGCTGCGATACTAACATTAAAATGACTTAATGCAATGTGAGAGGAAAGCTAATGCTGCTGAACAAACAAGCTCTGTGCCATACCCTAACCTGCTACTTATTTTAGTCACCTGCTCTACATACAGACTGCTGGTACCATGTGAGCTCTTTCATCAACTCCAAAATATAAAAATGTTAATCTTCTATTTACATCCCGACTAAATATCAATGATGACTAAATATCAACCCAAAACTGCAGAACTTAAAGATTAGTTGTGGAATTCATCCATCTCCACATCATCCCAGTGAATAAAAGTATTGCTATGGATCACTGAATGGATTTCCCAGTCAAGCAAAGGCTCAGTGAACCACTCCAAGAGAACTCTGATTCATGCAATAGTGAGAGAAGCCACAATATCACTGGGTTGCAAGAGAAAGGATGGCCAGAGTACAGGTGCCCACTGATGCAAATATGTTCCTCCACACTCACTAACTCCCAGGGCCCTGCTTGTATTGACTAACTAGTTTGTGTTACTTAAATGATCTCACCCTGTTATAGTCACACACATAAATATATAAGCAAGAACATAATAATTCAAATGCACAAGCTCTCAGTGAACCCCTGGGGTCAGACATCACAGCCCTCACCACTGGAACTAATAGACTACTTCCTGCAGCAAACTCTTGAAGCAGCTCCTCTATTCTTCGTGTATAAATGCATGCCAAAGCAGGGGGGTATTTTCAGTAGTAAGCAAGGGTCACGGTCTGTGGTGGTGGTCTGGAGCTCTATTTTTTACTTTGCTTCTAGCAGAGGAACTCAGCTGGGTTTGAGGTCAGAAAAAAAAAAGCTTCAGAAAAAAAAAAGCTTCAGAAAGCTCGAAGAGAAGCAACCTTGTAGTTGAGCAGACACAAAGTCTGCAAGACACCTGGCACACACATGGAGACACATTCCTCGCTTCCTTAGACTCAAACGTACTGTACACTTATGAAGCGTGTGATCAAAAATTTCAAAGCCACATTAATTTAAGACAAAAACTGGAACTGCTCATTAGGGATGAATGTAAGCGGAATCAAATTTCTGAATAAAAGAAGCTTAATGGCCTCTCCACAAACACACACACACCAGCTCACAGATACAGTGCAGCGCCTGTTGTCAGGAATATGACACAGTCCAGCAGACCAGACAGGGGTCTCTGGTTTGAGTCTGTGCAGCCGACAGTTACTCGCTCCTATCTCCCTGATGAACTGGCCTGGTTTGGTGTGACACTGGCCAGCTCTCTCTGCCTTTTCTCTGCCTGCTTCTCCAGTCAGATCCTCCCCATACACAAGAACCAAGAGCATATCTCCTGTAAGGTACTGTAAAAGGCCAAACGTCTGAGAAAATACACAGCAATGCAACTGTGTGACATTTGCACTGGTATCAACATCTCCACTGATGTCAGTGTGTAACATGCAGACACAGCATGAAAGACAGACGCAGCAGTTTCCCTCCTCTTCCCATATGTCTGGGATACTGTACAACAGATGCACACGTCTTCTTTACCTACTTTCTTCTGCTCTGCTTGCCATGTGGAAAAACTGATTACTATCTGAGTAAATGACAGCTGAGCGAGAGAAGCACACAAAGTCACTCTCATTTTAAATCTGGCTAAGGTTGCTGTTTTGGCTGATCACACAAAAAGTCCCACAGAGAAACAAAGTGGCCCACATATTACAGCCAATCCAGCCACATAAACCTTTTTTTATTGCCATAAGTGGAATAAACTGTATTGGATCCAGGGAATGTTTGTATATCATAAACCGATGATTGCATCAATTTTGGAGAATGCTGCAACTTTTTTCTCACAGTCGATAATTTTAGTTGTTTTTCCTATGCACTGAGACGAACTTCCTGTACAAGGAAAAATACGCTTTGGTAAATGAAAGAAAATAAAAAAAAAACAGTAAAGCAAAAATCTGGGCAGCAGCCATATAGTTTCTCTTAAAAAGACCATCAAACATCTTCATAAAATTTGAATATATTTCTAAACATTTAGTATTTCTAAACAGCAATTTATATTTTGCCCATATGGCAGAAGAAATGTTCTGTGCACAGGTAAAAGAGGCTTCCCTCCTACCTCACTCGACAAGGATGAAGAGATAAGGATGAGGCACCATCTGTACAGTACAGAGCAGCTCTGAGAATCAGGATGGAACACACACACACACACACACACACACACACACACACACACACACACAAACTAGGCACATAAAGTGGACTGTTTGCCACGTTTACTTACTCATAGAACAAACAAATAAAAAAAACATTATTTACTAAAAAGAATTCACCCAAAAACACAAACTCAAATTCATATTGGAACATATTCACTCCTACCTCCACTCTAGTAGAGTCCACTCTTCAGTCCTTTAAGAAAGTCAGCTGCAGTCGTGGGGTTTTGCGTTCTTATCCTTTGCTTTTTGTCCCTTTCTGTGACTCTGCGCCTTCATATGTCAGGCATGTGTTTGCATTCCCACATATGTGAGCCCCAGTGTGGTGAAGGCCAGAGCCAAAGACACAGATGGCACCCAGATGGAGACAGATAACCGAGCAGACCAGCAAACACTGCACTACACACACTCTTACTTACTTTAATTTCGCTCATGTGACGCTCTCCCTATCACTCTTACTCTTTCTGTTACTGAGTCCGCTGCGACCGTTTTATTTTATTCCTTCTCTTTTACTGACTCAATCTGCGTCTTCTCTCACGCTTACTCTCTCAAGCTCTGTCTCCAACCCTCTCAATCTCTCTCTTCCAGCTCTAGCTCCTCCCCTATTTTCCCACACACTATCCCATCCTCTGTTTTCATGGGTCGAGTGCTCCAGCAACGTCACAACCCCCACTCCCCAAACCCCACTCCTCTTCCCCTGTGGATCCCGGCCAATCATCCACTGCTGACTGGCCCCATTCAACCTGCATTCAGTGCAATGGACCTTGCAATTAACATAACTAATTGCTTTGGCACCTAAAGGCTAAACAAGAGGCTGTGCCAAGGAAGACAAAAGTATGTGTGTGTGTGCGTACGCGTCCCTCCGTGCATGCGTGTGTGTGCACATAGAAAGGGGGGCAGCCTCACTCCATTCCACCCCCTCAAGATAAGTGGGGATCTCCCCTTGAAATGTTTAATACTAGCCACCCTCCCTAGCATTTGTCAACCCTTTCAGTGTAGCCTTCTTGTCTCAGTTCCTTAATGCCGCCAGCTCAACTTTGCCTTGCCAGCCAACAGATTGGGGAACACTTGAAGAGCACGAATAAGTTAGTCTTTTCTACTTTCTTGTCCTCTGTAATCTATTTTGACTGAGTTGAACTTAAATCGCTGCCTGATTTATGCACAGTGCAAGTGGCAGGTTCAAATATTTGTACCTAGCTGAGGTTGGGCAGTATAAATATGACATGGATCTAATTGAATAAAGTATTTTTTTTCGTTTGTACATAGTTTAAATGCATATGTGTGTTTCAATATAAGGAGTGAAAGTACCCTTCTACAACAGCAGGCCGTGGCCAAGGCAGAGGGCCTCCACAGAGTTAAAATGATGAAAAATATAAAAATACACAGGTTGTTGCGATCTGACCAATTTTTCCCGTATTTTATATTCGGATGATTGCTACTGGTTGTTTTATTTTAACGTGATCCATGAAAACAAGACAATCTAAATTTGATGACATTAATATGAACAAAACTCGCATGAAAGAATGAGTAAAAAGAGAAAAAGCTAGCTTGCTATTAGGTGTTGAAATAAGTGATTACTGTTCTGCAAAGGAGCTCAGCGCTACTATTCTCAGCTTTTATAATGACTGAAGGCTGAATATGTTGTTTTGTTTAATCGATTAGTAAACCACATAATGCAGTACAGTCATAAAAGTGTGGGTTTTGATATTGCTGTGGGCTGCCTAAACCTGCACTGAAGTGAATAGTCACCCTTAATAACCTCGTTCTCCCCTCCTCTGTTCTAATAGGCCTGCTCTATTCAGAGTGCATCTGGTCAGTCAGCAGGCTCAGAGGAAGGACCAGGTGGCTGTGAGAAAGTGCGGGAGAGCGAGGGGGAGAAAAGGTGGGCAAATTAAAAACCATATGAAGCTGTATCATTACCGAGTACATGATGGCAGTACATACTAGTGGAGCTGACGACGATGATGGATGTCAGATACAAGCTGATTTTGATGAACATGCACGGTCTTTTATCACTGCCACTGTGATTTGCTGGAAAGTCCAAATTTTATTTTAATTTAAACTGTCCTTGAAGGGAAAGGAGATAAAATAGAAAGAAAAATGAGGATTATTTTTGAGCTGTAGAGTCCAAGAATTAACATACAGAGCTGAAAATGAGGATTAAAGGACATTTGATGGATAAGCATGAGGATATAAATACTAAATATGCAAGCTTGCATGTTACATTACCCATCAAACTCTTTGGAGATGTTGGGCAGGTGGAGGGTGAACCAGGTGAGGAATCCATCCATGTATTGATTACATGGATGGATGGATGAAACACACAGCCCTCCTTAATCAGGGACCTGTTCTTTTACACTTTATGTTTCTTTTTTTAATTGTACTTTTACATTTTTTATATTTTTTGCACAAACCATGAAAGGGTTTCCTGTAAACATTTATGTAGTGTGCTTTCAGTCCTCTCTCTAGAAGTTGTAACAGTATGCAATTTGTTACAAACTGAGATGGTTCAGCTTTTTTCTGCCCAACCCTCCGACACCCCTGCTGTGTCGACTGCATGGCTGCAGTCAGTTCAAATGCTCCAGCCTGTGCTTACACACACACATTTTTCTCTTCCTCTAACTGGTCTTCTTCTGCTGTCTCATCAGTACCTTTAACAAAATACTTGTGCTCCACTGTGTTTTTTTGTGTGCAATATGACTATATTCTGCAGGTAAAGTGGTATATTCTGCCTGTATGTTCTTTATTAGTGCTGTAAAATATTACATGTATGCATACTATATGGTTTCCTTTTACTGGAGCTGTTCAAGCCTCTTGCAGCTGTTTGCCATTGTGTGTATGTGTGAGAGATAAAGAGTGAGACAGAGGCAGAACAAGAGACTTTGCAGCATCTGTTACTGTTCACACGCTCCCGAGCCAAGCTTCTACTTTTAGAAAAAGTAAACAACATTTTTTTTTAGAAAGGACAGAAAAATGAGAGGAAGATGGATGAAAAGGGGAACTATATGGGAATTCTGGTGATTGAGTAAACAAGATAGAACATCAGGTCCCTGCATGTGTGTATGTGTGTGTACAAGTTCAGAACCACAGAATGTTGATGGGAAAGAACAGAAAGGCTGAGTGTATCATGTGTCTGTTCCCTCATTTGGATTGACTTTATTTATCAACCACGCTGCGTATGCAAGGCCAATGTGAAACAAGTTCCACGCATTCATTTTTAACAGTCGTTACACGGCTGGATCGCTGGATGCATGTGTGCTTCTGGTGGAAACGGTTTTCTAATGGGTCATTACTGCAATGACAGATGCCAGCATGGCCCGTCTATAGCTTCATGAGTGGCATACACAAGTGGTGCAAGTGCTGAGAGTAGAAGACCACATTTTTAATTGACTTCAACTTTGATAGCACCCAATTAGCTGGTCTTTCACACAAGCAACAAGAATGCAACAATGGAATCTGCTTGTATGATGCAACAGGTGACGATAATAACAATCCAAGTTCAGAAGTCTTAATAAATGCAAACATGCTAGTGGTGCTAGATGCTAAACATATGTTGGTTGTGGATGTAAATAACTGACTGGGTAGTATAATTGCAAGGAGAATTACATTTACTCGCATAAGACTTACAACTCCACACATAGTTAAAGGTTTTTGCTGTTTGTCTCTGAGGTGTCTGAAAGGGTAATCTGAAGGATAGGATTTGGTAGCACTTTTTCCAGTGTAGCTGTGTTAGTTTTTTCTTGCATATAGTGTTTGTCTTTGTAATGTGAATGCGATACTATCAGTTATTCAGGTTTCATTACAGTGTGGAGTGAGCCACAACAGCTGATTCGCTGGCTGACAAAATAACATTAGAAAAAACAAAAAAAGACCATTTGCTTTTTTATGTTTGCCTCAGATTAGCTTACATTTTACCTTATAACCAAACCTGATACATAGTAATAATAATAAACAATAATAATACTCATATGTCTTTCTTTGTTAACTGGGCTTGTCAGCTCGGCAAAGAGAGAAGCTAGTTGCCAGTCTAGCGGATAGAAATTGTGGGTAATTATCCATACTGTTGCTATTTTTCCCGCCAGATCTAATCAGTGCTGACCCCCCTTCTTTTTAAGCATCTTACCAGCATGCCCCCCCCATCTCCTTCCCCTTTTTACCTCCATCTGATCACTGTTCAGACTCCTGATGTTGGCTAATTTGACACAGCCATAGATTTCCCTGTCTGATCTTGAAAGAATGCATTTTCCATTACAGTATCTACACCACATTTATCTAAGGTCTATTGCTGTCTGATGGACCATTTACTGTAAAAAAAAATACAGATAGAGGCAGAAAATAGATATCAAATAAGATGCTTCTCGGTAATAATCAAGGGTAAAGCGAGGGCTATTTTCTCTCTGTCTGTAGGGTCAGATAAATGATACGTCATGCAAACAAAGAACAGACAGAAACCTCCTTTTTACTGTATGTGTTGTTATTTACAGTGAAAATTACAGTAAAGTATTGGAGGACATCAAGATTCCCAGAACACTTCACCTATACACGCATGTATACACACACCCAAACACATCTTTTGCTTCTATTTTGATGTCCTTAATTATTATAGAAACTGGGAAAAAAAACTTTATTCTTCTTCCATTTTCAGTTAAACAGCAGTTGGCAATCCAAAAACTGCATCTGGTAAGCAGTGTGGCTGAACGATAATTCTCTAATTATACACCTTTTCACCAGAATTACTCTATTTGATGGCACCAGAAAACAGAGCTAGCGAACAGAATTTATTTTAAGGCTATGGTTAGTGGCACTGCTGCACAGCAAACACCAATTTATTTTATGCTCAGATAAATTATTTTAAAATGTTCTTTATTTCATTATCTCTTCCTGCCCTGTTTGTCACAGAAAGACCATCACGCACCAAACTGAGTATCTCAATGGTGAGATGACATTTTTTGACTGTACGTTTGACATTTTGACATTTATTTAAAAACTTCCAAAAAAAAATAAGTGACTAAATCTCCCCAAATCCCCTTTCCAGTAACTTAGAGGGTTAAAGTGAACTAATTAATAATAAGCCAAAACATCCTTATGAACCATTTCTCTCCAACCTGCTGGTGACCCCACGGTTTTCACTCTACACAAAACGGTCTCAGCCAGCTTTTTATCACCAAATTACAGGAAATTTTCTTTTCTTCCAAACAATGCATTCTTCAGAGCCAACATGTGTGCGCTCTTTGACCTGGAGTCATTTGATTGAGAAATGCCATCTAAATACCCAACTGACTCCCATTATGATTCAATCAGGGAGTTTAGGAAAAGACCATTAACAAAATCTCTTTTTTTTTCATCTCACTTCTCTGACCACATTTTAAAGATTAGAACACCAAAAAAAAACCAGCAACTTCTCAGGACCTCTTTGTTTTTGTTTATAATCATGTTGATACAACTTGTGGTTCTGAATTTATAATCTTTTTTCTGAAGAGTAGTGCTGAGTGAAATTTTAAACAGACCTCTCTGGTTACACAGACATATGCCATTGCCATGGTAACAAAGTGCTGAGGTGCAAGCAATTGCTAAATGAGGAACTGATTCATTGATATATTATCATCTGACCCTTGTCTCTTTCTCAGATAAATAACCGGCTCACATTTTCCGTCTATCTTAAAGGATTTAGCCTTCTGTCGGTGTCCCTGACTGTTTTGAGTCATTTAAACTCATCCACACTATTGGGTAAACCTGTGGCAGAACACTATCATGCACACCTGTGGCCTAGTAACAGTCTGACCGCAGGTTCTCCAGAAACTGCATGGTCTGGTTCACACAGCAGTGTTGTACAGCCCTTAGACTGTATAGAAAAATGTAGGTGATGTGCTTCTGTATCACACTTAAATCACTGGCATAAACTGGCAAACATGACTTGTGAATACTTTATTGCAAGACAGTTGTTTGTTTGTTTTTTATTTAACACACAATGTGAGTTTGCAATAAAAGGAAGGAGGGCCCATGCATACTGCCTGGCTCCCAAAAAGCTATGCATGTTTGCTGCTAAGACTTTTTAGTAAAACAAACCATACGCATGGCTCACTTTCACTCCTAACTCATCATATAACTGACACTTGGCTAAGAATGATCTTGTTGTCACATTTCAATGCAAAGAATTATGTGATTCACCAGTTACACCTCTGCCATCGTGTCCCAACATGCAAAACACAGACTATTTTGTCCTGCGAAGAAGGATGACAACCGACAGAAATCAGATTTAAAAATGCTGCACTGGTTAAAAGTGAAATCAGAATGCTTGCATAGCTTAATATAGAAACCAGACAGGCTCATCAAAATACTGCTCTTTAGCATCAAAAACTATGTATTTCAGTCTGAACAAATGTAACATGACATACACCATCTGCATTTCAAATGTATTTGGTTTTTAGGGACTTTCCAAAAAGTTTATTTTTTGCTAATTATGATCACACGGTTTGGATAAAAGGTCAAAAAGAGGAAAAATGTTTTAATTATCTGTAATAGTTTGGACATGGCTTCAATTCAAAACTATACCGACTCCCTCAAGACTTGTTCAAAGCTCATCCATCAAGACATTAAGAGAAAATGGGTGACTGGTCAGAAGAGGTCCCACATTGCTCTTACACAAAACAACCAGCGACTGGTACTTTACCCCCTCCTGACATCCCACAAGCTCAAACACGCCTCTCCCTTCACCTCTCCCCCCAGTCTACGGACCTGCCCTCACCCCACTCTGTCCTTCTATTCAAAGACTATTGTGCCCTCCTTTTCAGTCATCCTCATATCACCCATAACAAATGAGCCCAGTATTTTCTTCTATCCCCTCCTCTTCCTCCCCCTCCTTTCTTTTATTTTTTTCTTTCTCTGACTCTCTCTCTTTCTCTGCTTCACTCAGTGCCGATGAAAGGCAGGCATTGAGCCGGCAGTGGCATTCCAAAACCTCAGGCCTCGGCTCCACTGTGTCTGGCTATTCAACACTGCTGGGAGCCATTAGTTTAAGTAAGGCCTGACCCGCCTACTCACCCACGGAAAACCATCAGATCTCCTATTACACTCCACGCACGGAGGGGAAACACAAAGCTGCTCTTTGGGTGCAATGAGTGTGTTTAAGTGTGCAAAACAAGACGGAGACAAACAGGAATGAGTAAGTGTGAGAAGTGGGAGATGCATGCATAAGTGTCTGTTTATGAGTGAAAGGGAAAGTGAGCAAGAAAGTGTTTGTGTGTTGGTATGAGGGAGAGTGAGAGTGGCTGCATGTGCGCTTAAAATTTATGAGCAGTGGGTCACACGCTCGCTTGGCTGCGTCTTCCTAAAGTTTCCACACAGCAAAGCCAAGTGCATAGCCAGACGCCAAACCCTTCTCACCAATAACTCCGCTTAAACGATATTCAACAACCACACGCTTCTCGCAGCCTCTCCAGCTTCTCTCTTGTTTAACCTACGTATCAGATGCACTGTCGGGGATATCCATCTATGGCGCTTACAGTTAAATCCTTAAATGCAGCAATTTTGCTAATTGGAAAATGATACCACAGATCAGAACTTGCTCTATGTCGCCAGCCTCACCCAATTGTCGGCACATAAACATGAATAGATCTCATAAACAAGTCCATGTTTGGGAGACGTTTCGTGTTAAAAGAGTGCGTGCTTGCTAAAACTCGGACAAGCCCACACACAGATGTAACATATACAGTGAGTAACCATGTTCTGGGCATTCCTTTCAGGACAGAAGGATATACTTTAGTGGCAGTTTTGTTTAAAGCTGGCAGCGAAAAACAAACAAACAAAAAATTATCTTTTTTTTTTAAAGGCCCACATCTGAAATGTAACATTTGCATCATCTAAAAGTATTTCTTTGTGAAGGATGTCACGTCAAGAGGAAAACTTGAACCTCCAAAATTAATTTTTATTTATATAACACCGAATCACAACCAACAATCGCCTCAAGGCGTTTTATAATGTAAGGTAAAGACCCTACAATAGAGAAGTCAAAACGACCCCCTATGAGCAAGCACTTGGCGACAGTGGGAAGGAAAAACTCCCGTTTAACAGGAAGAAACCTCCAGCAGAACCAGGCTCGGGGAGGGGCAGTCATCTGCCACGACAGGTTGGGGCTGAAAGCAGAGAGAGACAGGACAAAAGATGTGTGTGGAAGAGAGAGAGGGATTAATAATAACAAGTGGTTAAATGCAGAGTGGGGTAAAAACAGAGTAAAAAGAAGGTGAATGAAAAGAAACACTCAGTGCATCATGGGAAGCCCCCCCCAAGCAGCCTAAGCCTATTGCAGCATAACTAAGGGATGGTTCAGGGTCACCTGATCCAGCCTTAACAATAAGCTTTAAAGAACAAAACAATAAACTGGCAAATTATTTAATAAATAATATCCTTTATGTACTAGTGGGTTAATAAGTTATCGTGTAAATTAACTTAATGTCAAAAGTGAACTACTCTGCTATCTTTGGCAGTAGAGTGACTTGCATCTTGCAATTATAGACAGAAATTTTAGTCATAAGAGAAAGGTTTCGTTTTACTAATCTGTGCTTCCTCTCTCCAATTCATTGAACTGTTGTAGAGAAATTATGAATAGCATGAATAGCGCTTTCTGTTTTCAATACAACAATAAAATGACTTGCACGCTGTGCCAAAAGTCATAACAAGTCCCAACCATGACAGTGCTGTCACACTGAGCTTATTCAATTAAATGCACCGTGCCTGTGCTTAGCAGAATAGTCATATTTTCCATAAAGTATATGAGTACAACACCTATGATTTAATGTTACTTTGGACTGTTTTTCTACCTGATGTGTGAAGTTCCCTGCTACCAGCGGGTCACTCTCTGTGAACCTTATAGCTCTCTTTCTCTCCCCGAGGCTGCAGGAGCAGCTGTGTTGTTCTCTTCCCCGGCGATGGCCACACCTGTGATCTGCAGGTGGTTCATCTGGCAGTGGAGCCGGGAACACCTGGCCAAGCTGAGATAGTGCCTCCAGGCTTTACTTTCAATGTGTGTTTGTGTCTGTACGTAATAGTGTTTGGGATTTCTGAAGGGCTCAATTAAAGCTGAGGGAAGATAACGGCTGGCTTTGCTAACACACCCACGCACACATTCAGGGGCATGTGTTGGCATTTCCCAAGGTTAAGCCTCTGGGATGTTTGGACTTGTCAGTGTTGCAATATAATCTTCACATGTGCCTGCTGTAGACTACTAGAATGATGGCGGTATTTATGGTTTTACTTCTTCTGATTCTTCTTCATTTCAAGACACAACAAACAAAGCCAAAGCCCCCTCCTGATTTCCCGAGCGTCTTGTGAGCCAAGTCCCCTAAATATCTAAGTGAATAATAGGGGGGCTGTGGCATCACCTGCTTTGCCGTTGCTTTGCATACTCACTGCGGGTATGACATCTTGCTACAGTACCCTGCTGGGACAAACAAGCAAAGACAACAAGCAGAGACACCAGCTCAGGGCAAGATAATAAACAACTGCACCTTGAACATGGTCCACACTGAGAGCAGGAACAGGCCGTCTACAGTTTTAGTTTATGCATGAGTGTGTCTGTACAGAACGAGAACCAGTCCTCTTCTCTGACAACACAAAGCCAAGCGTGAGCGAAATCAAGAGTAGGGATGGATGAAGGTGACAAAATTCATAAAATTTACAATGGACAAGAAGGAAAACAGCTTAAGTGCCGAATCACACATTTAGTGCTGCGTTCACTGCATGTGCGTTTGTGTGTCAGATATGAAGTGCATCAGGCCAAGGCTTTACATCATCTTCGTTCAAGTATTTGTCAAGGGAAGCAGTGATATACTGGGTTGCACATGCTTACCATAAACACTACACATGTTACAGTTGACAATTAATGATTATTTTGATCTATTATTTCAATATAAAGAGAACGAAATAAGACTTAAGGAAGATCTTGCAAAACTATTTATATTTTAAAAAAAGTATTTCAGAAGTGACCATTTCAACAAGGAGAAAGAAGATTGGTTTTAAAAGGTGTGATATTGCTTTTTCATCTCGTCAGACAACGCATTGAGATGCCTCACATGAGTCTTCAAAAATAACTCGCACACAGCTGGATGTCAGATTTCTTCTGGTCAGTGTCAACCCGGCTGCAGCTGGACTCAGCACAGCGGACTACGCACATGAGTGGGGACGGAAAGCAGCAAGAACGGCAAATAAATACAGGCAAATGTATGCGAGGGGACAGAAAGATAGGGTGGGAATAGAAGGAACAAAGTAGAGGGAACAAAGAATGGATGGATGGGGAGAAAGAGAGAGAGAGAGGGGGAAACATGAGACAGAAACAGGAGGTGAGAAAGAAGAGCCCGAGTAACCCTGGAAGGCGTGGAGAAAAGGGTAACCAGTGCTAACTCCTCTTTGTCTGAGCCAAGTGGGAAATGATGGAAGGGGGTGAAAGGCATGAGAAGTGGGAACACAGAGACGGGCATTAAAAAGAACGTAATGTGGTAATACGTTTCTTACACTGGCTTCCACCCCCCCCACACACACATTTGTCAGATCACTGAAGTGACTGGAGACTTTTGTTCCCACCCAATGTCCCTCCACTTAAAATAGACGAACAAATGAATGTCTGCACACAACCACGGCACTTGCATCTCACATAAAGGATGGGGTTTTTTTTTCATTATAATTTAAACGAAAGACTGTTAACAGATGAACATACAAAAGAAGCTTTAGTCTCTTTTTTCGGTCGAGTCTTTCAAAAGCCATATGACAAATATGCAAAACCACTTTCAAATCCTGCAAGCCACCTTTTTGGAATAGTCAAATGTGTCAAAGCGATGTTTACGCTACCAGTGACACCTGAGTACGGAGGTCATGGCGGTGGCTGGCAGTATAACAAAATGACAGTATTAACACCACTTAGGAGCCAAGCTGCGACCTACAATCAAGAGTGAAAGGCACAGCTGGGTTATCTTTCAAAGATGGAGAAGTGATGCTTTGTTAAAAGAGTCGACGTGCACGGACACTCGAATAAATCCCGTCTCCCTTATGCCTGGTATTTCTGAGGATTGTTATTGCCGGGTGATCCTCAGTGTAAGATCACATCTGGATCCTATCCTCTCAGCCGCTCCGCGCAGTACCGCACAGCAACAAGAAACAGCTGTGCAAAACTGGCTTCAATTAGCCTCACATTCTCCCTGACAGTTAATCCCTTTCTACTCTCATTCTCTCACTGTTCTGTTCCTTTAACTGTTAGGTCACTTCTGTCGTTCTCTCTTTTTTTTTTTTTAAATAGAAAAAAAAAGAAGCTTTGCTTCAGGTTGCCACACTGTCTGAAGTAATAGACAGGGGATCACAGAGGGTTGAATTGGAAACAGACAACGGGACAGAAAGCTCAGAGGTCTCACGAAACATAAAACATGACAAATCCCATCTGTTTGAATAGACTGATGATGCAGTCTCCAGTGGTTTAGGCTGCAGAGTTGATATATTTTCATTTCCTGTAAGGAGGTAGTAAATACTGTTTATTACAATCAGTGTTCATTTAAGTCTCTGACTACAATTTTCACTACAAGTGACCATTAACACTAGATATATGGCGCTCGCAATTAAAGTCTCTTCAAATTGTCTTTTCAGATTATCACCAAGCAGATGGTTCCAGAATCTTTGTTGTGTATGACACATTTGCCGAAGTGTGCTACAAAGTAACCTAATAAATCTAGACTTTAAAGATCTCTTTAACCGCTAAAACCACACTTAGCAAACACAGTGTGATCCAGCAGTGGAGCACACTGAGTAGAGTGTTGTCACTCACGAGTCATTAATCAAACTCAGCTCGACTCAAACTTGTTCAATTGCTCCACAGTCTTGACTCAGCTAAAGTGCAGGGAATCCAGCTCGGAACGGTTCTGTGATCGGAAATGGGAGCCAGATTTGAGGCAAGCGAGCCGATCTGATGGGCTTGATGAGCAAATCTGCAAGGTTCTGCAGTCATTGTAGCCCTGGGGCCTGAGTAAAACACTAACAGGTGGTAGTGCTGGTGGAAAAGACCCACGCAGAGACCAGAGGGAGTGAGAAGGATACTGGGCTCGCAGCCTAACACAAGCAAACACACACACACGCATGCATGCACACACACACACATACATATATTTTATAAAAATACAGCCAACCACATCCATGACACATAGCCATACAAGCTTCAAGCATAAATAACACAGGGAAAAATAATATATATATTTTTTCCATATTACAGCATATATAACTGAAACACAGACATAAATACATGCATGCTATCAGCCCAGTTCAACAAGAAACAGTGCAGGGGTGACTCAGAAAAGCTCTGCAGGCACCTCTCTACCTCCAGCACAGGGAAATTCTCCCACATGGCAAAACACTAAGGGCCCACGTCTGGCAATGCTAACAGCCCACTCAAGCCAAAACCAATTAAAAGTCTCTAATGCAAACCTGCAGGGCCCCTTTGTCGTTTATTTCCCCTTTTAATGTCAGAGGATTGGAATCTGACTCTGTAACCCACCCCAAAGAGAAGAAGAGAAAGGGGAAAATAATCGGGGGTTCAAGATTATCCACATGTTTTCAAGTAGAGTTAATTAAATCAAGGGAGAATGGAAATGATCAACTATGGTGTAGCAAATGTTGAAACAAATGCTCTGCAGCACATTTTCTCCCAGCGAACACAGAACATCCATGCTTCCCAGAGGGCTATTTAGCTTTCTGCATAACATCAAATTACTTTAACTAAACAACAATTACGGTAAAACAGAAGAATACCCACATTTGATCCCTTTCTGATTTAAGACTGGAACCGAATTTTCCAAAACAATAATCACTTTCAAATCCAGCATCCATCATGTATGAGCTCATTAGAGCACACACTCTGCTGCTCCCTGGTGGCCATCGTAACTCCATCATTACCATCACTCTCACCACAACAGCATAAACATCTTATTAAAGTCAAGTTTGTCATGTGATTATTAGTCATTCTGTGGAGAAAAGAGACCAGTTGGCATCCTCACAGGGGTCACAGCAACACATGTGCAAAGTCAAACCTCCAGGCCCTGCTGACCCCACTTGCATACAACATTGGTCGTAATTATTTCAACAGAAGATGCCAGATTCTTTGTTGTGGTTCTCACATGTGGACCGCTGAGCTACAAAGTGATGCTATAAATACGGTGTTTAAGCGCATCCATTCGCACCAAATCCACACTTAGCAAAATGCACAAGTGGGATCCAGTACAGCACAGTCGAGCTGTATTGCAGGGCTATACTATTGACCCCCGGTGTCAGCAGTACAGCAGGAAGAAACTACAGGCAAAGAGGACTAAAACCTCCTCCTGGCATCAAGCAGCAGCTCCAGCCTGGCTTCACACCGCCTGGTGTTTTTGTCTTGAAAAGCTGTAAACTCCAGATGGTGGAAAGAGTGAAAAAAAACTTAGTCTGGTGGATTAAGGGCTCCAAATCCTCCACTGAAAAGACACATAGACCACAAGCTGCTATTCATTTAAATGGGAGCATAATAGCTGTGTTGTGGGGGCTATATTAGGGATAATACACCCAACAGAGTATGTGTTATGCATAGTTTATTCTCTCTCTTTAATGGCTCATAATGAGCGTAAGATCTTAGCAGACAAAGGGATAACTGAGTTTTTGTTTGCTCATCATAATGATTTGATGTAACGTGAAGAAGCTCATTCAAAGATGCCTTCTGAAGACTCACCCTCCCCTCTGGGAGAGGACTGACAGTAATACTGTTTTCCTCACATATGAAGTAGATAAAGTTCAGCTTTATTTTCATTAGGAGGCATCTCTTTATTTGAGATTCTGGATTCATAATTATGGAACTGAAGAACAACCCTTAAGACATGTGGGCCACTGGTTCAACAAATCAATAGCATACATAAAGAAAAGGTTTAGCCTACTTACAAGTTAAAGCACTCGGCATTCCGACCATGCCCGTCTTTCTGAGTCCTCTTGTCTTGGCACACTGCTAGTTGGCGCGTCTTTTCAAGCACTTCCTCTCGCTTCTCTTTAGCAGACCTCGCTGCAAATAAAACACCTTCTAAACACTTTCGAATTATAAAGAAACGGTGAAGCTCTATCAGCTGGAGACAATCGAGCCGGTTCCACGCCACGCATCAGGTATCCTTTCTCAAAGGCGACAGAGAATATTTGAGTGGGCGGTACTAATTGTAAGCATTTAAGCAGAAAGCCAATAACGCTGCTTTGCAGCAGGGAAACGGCAATGATTAACTCCCAGCGGCAACAATAGGACACTAGTTCAGCTCGCATAATCCTCACAGCAGACACACGTCAGCTGCCTCGAGGAAAGTCGTTTATGATCTGAACTTGTTGCATTGATTTTGTTTTTCCATAGCCTCCCACAAATTGTCATTGAAACGAGCAAGGACGCTATGATGGATATGACGTGTAACCCTAAGGGATGAACTGATGCGCAAGTTAAAACAAAGTTGAATATTTTGTGTCATCTGACGAGTCTAAGGCAGAAATCCGAAAGCCAGCACACACTGGACCTGGACTGCATCCAGATGCTCACGTGTTATTTTTCTTTACTAGCATAATATTTAGATGCTGGCTGAGAAGAAGGCTGTCAGCTATACCACCCCCGACACACGCAGACACACACACATACACACACACACACACAGCCAACACCCTCTTTCCATCCACCCCTCCTGCACCCACCCACATATGCCACACGCTCCTGTCCTCCCCACACCTCCTCCTCTTCTCCCTTCCAGCAACCCCCTCCTCCCCTCCCTCCATCCTCCACTCCTGCCAGGCTGCCACCTGCTCTCTGCAGCATGCTGCACAGCTGCTGTGCTACAATAACAAATTAAGGTCCACCGTGGCAGGCAGGAGTCATTACCTACTACTCCTGCCATGGAAGAGCTGAGGAGCTATCAGCTGCTGGCGCTGTGTGTTTCCCTCCCCTTCATGTGCAAAGAAGAGGTAAGGGACACTAATTGTTTTAATGAGAAGCAGAGGATCGGGGGGAGTTACAGTTTGGGGACACATGAGCCACAATGCTGTGTCAGTCTGTGTCTGCCAACGTCAGGTGCCACTGACTGCGCTGTTTTCACAAGCAATGTCACACCAAAAGAATAACGATTCCCCACAGAACACAATGAGACACCTTCTTTAAAACAGAGCGTGGAGGATTACCTAAGAAACAGATGTTCACATCGTCAAATTGTATTTTTGAATTGCTTAGAGATTTGCTAGAACACAGCACACAGCAAATAAGCTCAAGATATTTTTGTTTTGTTAATTACAATTAGTGTAAAGTCACAATTAGAAGTAAAAAAAAGGACAAATGTTGCTGCAGCTGCAGTACGTAAACTGAAAGTTGCCAACTGTCACTGGCATTTTATTTTGAAGGATATTGTCAGTGACACAGAGAAGGGGAGCGATTGGAGACATATCAACCATCAACATGGAACATAATATGAGTGGAATCATTAATGCCTCTTAAACAGGAAGGTATTCTCCAGCTGCGGATATAAAACAGCAGACTTAACACAACTTGCAGTGACTTCAAATAAAGGCCTGGAATATATATATATATATAGCCAACTCAGTCCTGGATAGAATAAGAAGAATGCAGAAAAATAAGCATCAACTTTATTAATATGAGCTCTCTGATTGCTCAAGTTAAACAGTGGTTGTAGTGGAAATGGTGTGGAATAAATCCCAAATTATCAAAGCACTTCTGTGCATGAATTACAGTAACTATCACAAGTGTCCCACTTCAGACATGTTTATTTGGAAAAATGTAATGTCTGTGTATGATACTAACATCTTTGATTATTTCAGTAGGGAAATCCATCAGTCATGGCGATTTAATCTCATTCAGTGAGTCACCCACTAAATGAATAAGTTTAGACATGATCGTTGATGGCGACAACAATGTCCTAACTCATCGTGCCAACTAGCCCAGTGACAGGTTAACAAAGAAGTGAGTAGTCAGTTGGTGGGAGGCTAAAGTCAATGAAGAAACAGGCTTAGTGGTGGTAGGATTTTCAGTGGCCATTATGGTCCCTCGATGCGACAGCTGGCTATTGCCCACCCCCCCCCAACCCCCACTTGATCCCCTTTCAGCCTCTTTGTCGCAGCCTCTTTCATCAAACCAGGACTATTACACAACAAACACACTGACCTGAGCTACAAGCTGACTGGATGATTATGGAGTTGTTGCAAGTTTTTCTCTTTATGTAAAATTCCACATTTATACAGTTAAACTAATATCACCGTGCAAATGAATGCATCAACATTTTCATTTTGAAGCTTGTGCCAAGAAAGTGAATGATGTTTTGTGTGTTCGGGGGTACAAAGCAAATAAATTCTTGTGTGTAAAGTGATTGGAGGCTTGTTTCACTTTTCCAGCTTTCCAGACTTTAGCTCATTTTTTTGGCACTGCAAAGGGACTCGAATCAAATATACAAGTATTTCCTCATCATCTAGATTGCTTTGATATGTGTTGTCCAGATTTGGATATAATAATTAGAGATGCCTTTTTTTTTCTATACAGGAAACCATGATCCAGCCACAAACCTTCGTGTGAACAGTTTAATGGAGAGCCTGGTGTCTGTTGAACTGCACCACATCACTGTACAGAATGAAGTCTGTTGCGATGAGCAATGTGACGAGTAACATGTTGCATGCTTTCTTTGGTTGGTGGGTGTACTAGGTTAACTATCCTTTAATGGTTAATATGCACTAATGCTGCATCATTTTGTGCAATTCTAAAGGTGCAAATATGCAACTCTTTGCTAAAGAAATAATGACCAAAGGAAAAATGGTTCAAGTATACATCTAGAAGTAGCCATCAGGCAAAGTATTCTGTCATCCACATTCTGGTGCTATTAAAAAAAAAAGAGTAGTGGGCAAAGTATGATTTTGCTATTTTCTGTAGTGTAATGACACTATCCGTCCATTCATACATCCATCAATCCATTTAGTTGCTTGTCCTGTTCAGGGTCACCAGTGCATGTCAGTGCTGTTCTGAGAATTAGATCTTCTGAGAAACCTTGTTTTTCCTCTCAGTGTAGAGACATGGTATTCTTCTTTAACCATGCTGGTGAGGATTACTTCTGCAAAGTCCACGGAGCTGAGTAATAACTGGTTTTGACTTATCTGATATTGCCAGCAGTACTGTTGGCACTGCCATTACTACCTGAGCCGCATATTTACCCGTTCACTCTTGACGGAGTCTTAATCCCCATGAGAGAATGCTCTTTTTTCAGAAGTGTACTTTCTCATTTTACTGTACAAAGTCAAGAGGGGGCAAAGTCATTAGCTGGTACTGTTTACCCTACTTTCTCAGCAGCCGTGCCATCTGTGTGAGTTCTGTAGGTTGCATAAGGCCTGGCAGATATGACACCTCCGCAAAACCTGTTCCCTACCATTGTTTCAGTCTGCTCCTTCCAATATTATCTTTTTCTCCCTTGTTCCCTCTGCTGTCTTTTCACAGATTCACAATTCTCAGCACTTTTATTTCTGTGATTATCTACCTTTACCAATCTTCATCTCCTCTGCTCTCCTCCTGTCATCCCCCGACAGTTGACAGGCCAGACCCTGCCTGGTGGTGACACTTCACCCACGCCGACCCGAGCCAGATCACTTGTCCATGTGGAAGCCAGAGCCAGGGCCAAGGCCAGGATTTCTGCTGGGGTGTGGCGGGGAGGCTGCCGAGGCCAGCAAGATGGCCCTAGTCATCATAATCATTCATTGCCTGCCGGTCCTTCTGTCCCTGGCCTCCTCCTACTCCCCATGCTTTTTTTTTTTTTACTCCTCTTGTCAGGGCCACAAGGCACGCGTATCAGCTGAGCCCAGGATGGTCAGAGTCAACGGGGTCAGGTGGCAGACGCTTGGTTAATTCCTCTGAGGCTGCAAAGTGCTTGTGTCAATTCATACAAACAGACACTGAACTACACAGATAAAGACAAACGCGCGCACATTTGCATAGACACACATGCACAATATTCAGTACGCAAAATAAGGCAGCCTCTAGATGGAGCATGATATTAGAGAAGCTGATTGGGGGGGTGTCAAACAGATAGATCAGCATTAAGGAGGAGGGGGAGATTATAAACGCATGACCAGATGGAGCGAGAGATACCCCTATTATGTAGATCCTGCTAACTCTCAGTGCGGTCTCCTCTCCTCCGCTTGAATACCTCATCCATATACACCTTTACATTATTCAGTAGGTTTTAATGAGAGTAACTGAATACTGTGGTGGTTGTGCTTGCTGAGTAGTTCAGATGGCAGAAGGTGGGCCACAGGTGTACAAGCCCGAGACTTATTCTTCTGTTTGACCTCTCATTATCACCCCCAGATACATTCATTGTTACCCTGTGTCCTTGGGTGTTTGGGAAGCAGGGTGGTATGTCTGTCTACTGCTGTCTGTTCACAGCTGTCATTCATATTTTAAGAATAAATTATTGCAGATTTTTTTAATCTATTATTATGCCCTCATCTGTCTGTCTGCTTCAGCCTATCCATCTGTTTTCCTGCCTTTAGCCCCACTTCTTTATCTTTGTCCCCGTTTTTGCTCATTTTGAAACACTTTCAGGTGTTTAAAAATAACATAATTCCCAGTTTTTCTGCTACAATAAAATGTCACAGTCATCACTCATCTTTTTACTTTTGACTGAAGTCTTGCAAAACTCTACTGTCACATCTAGCTCAAACATCTATCTATCTATCTATCTATCTATCTATCTATCTATCTATCTATCTATCTATCTATCTATCTATCTATCTATCTATCTATCTATCTATCTATCTATCTATCTATCTATCTATCTATCTATCGTGGATGGCTTGATAAGAGGTCTGGTCTGTTGTTACGGAGGAACAGGTGGGGCAGACTAAACAGTCAGCACAGGGTTGAAATGAACACATACACACAAAAACACACACGCAAACTGCAGGGAGGCAGGCTGTCAGCCGCTCAGACACTGGCCCATATGGTAGACCTCTGGAGCTGTTGCCCTTAGCAGAGTAGGGGAGGGATGGATGGAGGGAAGCAAAGATGGTTGGAGGACGGCAGGAGCAGGCAGAGGGAAGCAGGGGGAGGTTGAAACTAATCAGCACGCCACCCCAACTGTCCACTGTCTTTGGGGAGTTCAGACATGCATATATGTGACTGATTGAAATTAATAAGTGTGTGTGTGTGTGTGTATGTAAATGTTTATAATAAATAAACATTTATGTAAATGGAAGAAATAATAGGTAAAAATAATAATTTGACAGTTAAATGTCAAATGTGTTGTACTTGGACATTTTTTCTTTGCTTCCTGCTCTCTTTTATATTACATACTGTGATTGTAGTTATTATAATTGGTTATTTCACTGATATTTAAACTGATGGTAGGTTATATAATTTCTGTTACTGGGGTTCCTATTATTTAAAACAGCAAGAAGAGATGGAATAATAATTAAATGTTGTGGGATCATGCCAGTTGTTGTCTTCAGCATAGTTAAAGATCAGTCTGATCGAGCAAAGGTAACACGTTATTCATCCTTCACTCATACGCATATATTTATATCATAATTTTTTTAATTATATGATATAGTTAAGTTAAAGTAAAATGTTCATTCAGCAGTAGATGATCAACCAGTCAAACAATTACTAAAATTTAATGACGTTCAATAAAATGACAGTTTTCCAATATTTTTATATTTCTATGGTTACGAAGTCATTTTTAGCATTTAAACTACTAGATATACAGTTGTTTTTAGTCTCTACTTCAAATCAATATTATTTATAACATGCACTACAAGCAAAACTTCTTTTTACATTAGTTCTTTGGTGTGCAATAATCAAATTAATCCTGCTCTGCCATTAATCAAAACTTTGCAAATATATTAATCTGTGCTAGTGTGAAAGAGAGGCTGGCCACCTGCCACTCACATCACAAATAGACTAACAGATGTATAGACAGGGGGTCAGATGGTCAAACACTTTTCATAATGCTAAGCATCACCATGTAGACTGACTTTTATCAGTCTACTGCTGTTCAGTTTCTCAAGTAAGTGCATTTTAAAAAAGGAGAAAAACTGCCACCTTGCTAACCAATCAATCATTTAGTCTTGGTACAGTTAGTGCAACTGATGAAACAAATGATTTATATGAAGTTCATCACCACACAGAACCACATATATAAATAGTCCAGCAAAAAAATAAATGGGAGACTTCAACAGCTGTCTCCTTCGGGTGACATATTTAATAAGGTTTGTCTGGGGGTTTTTTTTCTGCCTTCTTAGAACAGGAAAACGGGGATGACATGCAGTAAAGGGCCAAACTGTGCTCACACCAGCAGGTGAGCTATGGGGTCTGTTTTTTTTTTTTGTCTGCTCTCAGGTTGGACAGCCCAGGAGACTGCCGCTTATCCACAACAAGCTCACATTTTCACGCAACGATCCAATCAACATGTAGCAGCTGCAGCATTCATTCAGAGTTCAATACGATAGATTCCTTCTTTCTTGTTTCTTTGTCTTTGAACTGGATTCTAGTTGGCAAATTATCAGGTAATTAAATGTCCCAGTGCCATACAGTGGTTTCATCACTGAGTACATTAGCACTCGCTAACAATGGGAAGGTAAAAAAAGGGAACTATTATGTGGAACCACAGAAATTATCTGATATAGCACCAATATAATCTATATTATATTCATATATACTATGCCATTAAAAACAAGCTTTGTCTTGCTTGCTGAATAACAGTATAATTGTTGTATCTTCAGCAATTCCCACTATAGCCTCTGCCTTTAATTTAAAATGCCATCTTCAACACCTGGACAACTAAAACACCCAAATTTAGTAATACGTGTGATTGGGCTGCACAGCTGGGGTCCAACATTTGGACAATATACATATAGTTAAAGGTGTA
>VOQJ01030373.1:33306-44675 GCA_015052665.1 Apistogramma diplotaenia
CATATAGTTATAGGTGTAACTGCATCTTTAACCATACACATATGGCCTATACCATATAAATCTGCAAAATGTGTCTTCTTTAAGAAGACTCAAGCAAAAAGTCAGCTGCTTTTACTGTTTTACTTCTATCACAGTGAAAACTTTGTCACATTATTAACTAAAAGCTATTTCTTGAAAAGTACATATAAGAAATCTTTTTCATTTAAAAGCAATTCAAATCTTTTCCAGTGTTGATGTAATGGAGCCTTTTAATCACTAGGGGGAGACAAAAGATTAGGAACCACGCTTTGATGTTCCCTGTTGAATATTTAGTGTACCATATGATCCATGATTTTAAAAAAAGGTATTAGAAATAAAGTTACTACATCAATATTTACCGCACTGAACATGAAGAAATTAAAATCAATTAAGCATTAATATTTGCATTGATAGCTGCTTAGCTGCTTTAATATTATAAAGAAATTTTATTGACAGTTGAGCATGTTTATACGCAATTTTCAGTCAGTGCTCCAAACTTGTTTTCATTAAGGGAGCATTTGCTTTTCGACAGCCCACCCAGAAGTGTGTTTTCCAAAACTGAGTGCTGGGACTTCCTTGCTATTTCACCTGCTGCGAAGCAGATGCAACACGGGCTGCCACACACACACAGCTGAAGGGCTGACAGACTCCTTGCAGATGCAACAGAGCATGGGAAACGAGGACTGCTTCATCAGCTTGTTTCAGTGACTCCTCCATGATCTTAATGTCTACTCTGCACAATTAGGTGCACTTCTGCTGAGTCACCACAACAGCGCAGTACTTATCCAGGTTGAGTTTCAGTCAAGGCTGAGACTGAATGGCTTGGTTATTGCTTATTACTGTTGAAATCATGGCCTATTACAACAGTTCAAAATACACATTAGACGCCATTTTCAGTCATTTTCATTCAGTCTTTACTGTTGACTGTTGAAAGGAAAAAAATGACAGCTAGAGTAGCAGATTTATGCAAACTGCAGCAGAAATTAAAATAATTGCTAAAAATGGAAGTTTAAGCAAAGTTTTCGTCAGTTTTTTTAAAGCTCATTTCTTCACTTTCATGAAATTCCCAGTCTGGGAGTCGAGGTCCTTTGGTTCTGGTTTGTATCCAGTATTGATTCATCCTTTGCACTGCTCGAGTGCCACACTGCCAATTCATTTGGTATCTAGTGGAGAAGAGCTTTGGGCTAATCTTGCTTTGGATGAGATCATGCTGGTCATGTGTCTGCTTTTTAATAAAATTTTACTGGTTACCGGTCAGCTTTTGGTTCCCATAAACAGTTTAACTATACATCAGCTGCTGCAACAGCACAGAAATGTCATGGCACTCAATGGGCATTATATGGTCTCATTTGGTGTCTTTTTTTTCTGAATCCTATTTTGAACAAGAGCTAATAAATAAATATATTTATGTTTGTTTGTTTGTTTTGTTTTGGTTATGTTTTAAGCTGCTGAATTTCAGAGCAACGTGATTAGGCATCTTCATGGTAACATCACACCCACTACCCACTGTTTTCTGTCAGCAGAATTCAAGCCGGAGATGCTAAGTGGGTGTCATGCCTGATATGAGCTCTCTTCACTGGAAATAGCATTTCTAGCCTTGAAAGCGTATTGATTTTGTTTTCCTTATGAGAGAATTTATGCATATATGAGCGCAATGATTTTGCGCGTTTTGGGCACACTGCAAAATCAGATCTGTGATCTGAGGCTGGGTGGTTTAGTGCATTTGAAATGAATATATATAAATGAATGAATCAAAACTTAATTATGTGCGACTCATCCGCGTGCAGCTGATTAAAGGATGGCCTCAACAAGAAGCTCTTTGAACTTTGAGTGTGTGTCAACACCGTTGCTAATCGTATCGCCCTCAATTAACTTTACTTAGCTTACTACTGGATAAACCTCTTTGGAGGAGGAGAAAGTAGCGGGAGAGTGGCGGGGCCGGGGGCGGGGGGTTCAAATGTGTGTATCTGTATGTGTCTGCATGCCCCCCTACCACAGCCCTCCACCCCCTCTTTACAGGACTGCCAGCCCGTCTAGAGTTATTCCAGGAATGCGTTGAACATGGCTGCCGCGATGAAGGCGCAGAAAACGGGACTGCTGGAACTTCGCGTAACCGTGGACCGCTGGATCCGGGTGTTGGCTACACTTACCGAGGACACTCTCACGGTAAACCCCGGTGAGGGCGCCGAAGAACCCGTGAAGCCCAACCCGAGTCCCGCCGGTGCTATCAACGGAGACCCCCCGAACCTCGGCGCGTCCCCGGTCCCGGAAACCATCACCAACGTGAAGCGCACCGTGCGAGTTACCAAGCAAGATGTTGGTGGGCTTGGGATCAGTATCAAAGGTAAGACAGTTTACGACAGTGTCTTAAAAGCAGCCAACTTCACGAACAGCGAGTTACTGTCAAGGCAACACAAGTTTTGGTTAGCGTGTACCTTCTGTCAGTCAACGACGGCGAAAACACAGCAGTCGGTCAACTTGGCTAACTTCAAACTGTGCAACAATTCACAGAAACATGCGTGTAATTCAACTTTTCCACGATTTACTCTGCGACAAATATGCGTTTGAGTTTGCGTCGCGCAGATTTAGGTCCGCTGTGACAGCTGTGATTTTCTCAAGCTGCGTGTCCCCTCAGCAGGGAACCATTTCAGTGGACCCGAGTCACCGGAGACGGTAATTAGTTTGCTACTGTCATGTAAGGTTAGGCGAGACGTTCCAGCGTGTGGACTCAACCACACGCTAATAATAACACAAAGTTGAATAACTTGGCTAATTTGATGAAAACCGTATTATTGTGTATAACTTGATTACGGTTTTTAAAAGTTTACATACATTCCTTAACATTTTCTCACATACATATATCCTTAATTCCCTGCTGTTAAGTCACCAACAGTTAATTCAAACACATTTATTTATGGGCAGCAGACACCTTAGAACCAGTAAACAGAACAGGGTTCCTACATGTTATAAACTAACACACAGAAAATAGTGTTAGAACTTTTATCTAAATGCTGATGAAGCAAATAACTAGTGTAGTGCCATAGTGTTGCCATGGTGTTGCTACTTGTTTATTTATTTGCTGTCTTTATTTTTATTTGCTTTCACTGTGAACTTGAGGCAACGTAATTTTCATGCAGTGTTCTATAAAGAGAGTTCTAACGTCACTGAGTGAATGAGTTAAATCCATGCTCTTTCTACAGCGTGTTCCAGGTGGTTCAAAGACCGTTTGGGTTGTTGAACTCTGCCTTTGAATGAGCAAAGATGAGTAGACACACACACAGAGACCTCTAATGCATATAGTGGCTTCAAGGCTGTTGTTTCTTCTGGGACTTCTCAATGGGGAAAGATTGTAATCGCTGCGTATCTTACCAGTCAAGCTTGCATACCTGCCATGTGTTTTGCAGCAGCTGATAAAAGACTTTTTTCTTGTCCCGCTTCCTCAAAAACAGATTATCTGTGCGGGGATCTCAAAGTGAAGATGAGTAGGAAGGTTGAGCAGTGGGAAGCTATGTAAATACAAAAGATAAAATGGAGAGGAATGCAATAACAAAGTTGTAGATTTTTTTTTATTTTATTTTATAGAGATGGGCTATTATTACCACTTTATTCTCTTGGAGTTTAGTAGAGAATGATAGATTTACACTTCCTTAATTTTACACAACTTGCGAGCTTTATGATGCCGTTTCTTGCATCTTTATAGCTCATTACCACTGAGACGTTTAGTGGTCATTAGGATATCCTTGCCGCTGACAATGGTGATCCACCTCCTGTAATTCTTATGTGAAAAACACTAATGTACTATTTACATGGTTGGATTGACAGTAAAGTTCACTTTGACTTTGACACTTTGACTTTCAGAATGTCAAAATATCAAATTATATATTTAATCATGACCTCTGTGTCATGACACGTGTCATGTCAGTGCATTCTTGCCGGTTCACAACCCTAAGTCACCTTGTGTTGTACATCATGGACAGCCAAGGCAGTAAAAGGTGTAATAAATAACAGACATGGTCATTAAACAGCGTATGTGTGAAATCGTGTGTGTGTGTGTGAGAGCTGCAGCCTCCTCCTGGCAAGTTTGCATTCACAGGTAATCACTTGGTCACTGGTTGATGCAGAGGTTCGATTTGATGGATAATTGCTGACTCTCATTATTGTCATGTTGCAGAGATGGCTTATCATTGTAGCTGCTGGTGACATGCTAATTTTTGCTTCCCCCGCAATTGCCACCAACAACGAAACAAAGCCAAGCCCTAATGACATAATTGTGATGTCCATCTGTGGAAATGGGTGGGTTTGAAAATCAGACAGCATGTTATTAAAACCAAATCATAGCTGGAAGCCTGTTGGCGTGATGTTGTTGTGATGCTGGATGTTCCAAGGCAGTTTTTGGGAGAGGACTGAAAGTGAAAGGTGCTGGTAGGGGGAGCACTCCACAAATGAAACGGGATATGGGACAAAAGGTCAAAGAGGTCAAAAGAGTAAAAAGAAAGCTTCAGAAAAAACTAGTATAAGAAGAGCAGGGGGAAACAAATGAAAGAACAGAGCAAAAGTTGTGGGCTAGCTGACACCGCATTGTGAACAGCTGAGAAAAGCAGCTCACAGCAGTCAGTTGTCATTGGCTAGAGATGAAAGCTATGTGGCTGGGAGTGGAGTACTCCACTGGTGTTAATTTTAGGGAGCCCACCCCAGCTTACAGAAGAGTACTGAGGCAACTTTAACTCACATGTCTAAATTTAAGAGGAGACGTGTGGAAGCTAGACTCCAGGTCTCTGGATAGACTGAATGGTAAATGTGTGCATGCCTCTGCAGACATTCTTTCTCCTGCGAAACCACTGAAGTGCATGCTCTGTGCATACAACTATAGTGAAAGTCAGAGAGCCTGCTACTTTGAGTTAAGTCACTTGGTGAATAGTACCATAAAAACATTAGTTGTCTTTAAAACCATCCTGGAGATTGTCTTAATAGTCCTTAGGTGTTGAATGCCGGTTGGGTGGGACTTTAAATTAAAATCAGGGTTTTGATTTTTAGGGCAAATATTGTGAAATCATGTTTTGGTTCTTGACCAACTTATATTTTTTTCCAAACATTATTTTTGTCATTCTGCAAGCCTCATGTGTAGCGTTGCGTAATAAATATATTAATAAAATTGCAGGAATATGAACCCACAGTACTTTTTTTAGTTTTGTAGTGAATCCATTGTTCTTGTTCCATCACTGTTTGACACTGTATCAATTTAGCTGATGACATTTGAAGTGATGATCGTGCTGAATCACATCATCACAACAAATAAATCAGATACTGCTGCACCATTTATTCACCTGCCGTGAGAAGCTTCAGTAGCTCCACCCCATCACTATCACTGCCACTCACCTGTCATTTGATTGGCAGGCTCCTCGCTGCAGATGCTGAACTGTATTTGACATGAAATGCTGGTCTAAGAAAGGTAGGGAGGGAATAAGGCTTTGTGTGGGATGCAGACTGTATTTGCAAACAGTATTTCAAAAAAAAAAAGTTTATTCTGCAATCATGCAAGTAAGTGTTATTTCAGACTTGAGTGAAACTTCAAACTCCTTTGGGATTCTCCTCCAATGTCAGGCTGAATAATTTAAAGAAAGTGGAAAAATATATATTTTGACCATCCCTTACTCATTCCATCTCCTTATTGATTCAAACATCTGCTCTAAATGTGCCTCTATCCTTTCTGCGTCAGCACTAAGTGATTTTGACACAGATGTCATCCCCTTGATACCTCAGCTGTTTTTTAGTCCCGCGCTCCTCACCATAAATGGCCTCCGAGCTCATTGGCTGGGTGTCTCAGTGAGCAGCACTTTTTTTTGGTAAACATTATGATGTCTATCTTATTAGGTCAGGCTGAGTAATATTTAAATATCGCTTTCATCACGGTGGAAGTTTGAACTGCAGGCAGTCACATTAGTGGATAGATGCAGCCAACTGAAAATGGCTTTAGACACCAGTGTCACCTTATCCTATTATTTCCTTATTCTTCAGGTTAGTACAAGAATGCAATTATGTATATAAGTACTTTAATCAGTTGGAGCTGTCCTGCGCCTGTTACCCACAGAAAGCCAAACTTTATTAATGTAATAAGTCAAGTAGCAGAGTAAAGTTTTGATGTAGGGAAAAGTAATTAGGAGAACAGTGTAATTCACCACATTTATGGTGGTGCCAAATGGAGGACAAAGGTTACCTAAAGGTTAAAGAAACAACTTGTGAGGTATTCAAAATTTAATCCTCAAACCAGCTGGGAATGCTTGGATTAGGGTGGGTGCCAACATATTTAAAATGCCACTTCGAGCCACACATAAAAAACTGCCAGCTTAATGATAAAGCATTTTGCTACTTAGAATAGATAACTATTTGCTCTATTTATAAGCTTAACTGGTATAATGGATTCTGCTGAAGCTGTTTTTTTTGTCGTGTGGTAGGTCATGTTACTGCAGCTTGTGCTTACTTTTACGTACAGTTGTTTATAGTAGGCTATAAGTAAAACGAACACACACACACACACACACACGCATAAAGCAGCATACTTTACACCACTGCATGCCACAGTTTGAATTGCGCTTGGTGATGTAAGACTTGGATGCAGCTGCTCGCCCATGGAAGCCCATTCCACTAAGCTCCTTACTCACTGTTCTGGAGCTATTCTGAAAGCCACATGAAGTTTGGAGGTCTGTAGTGACTGACTCTGCAGATAGTTGGCGACCTGTGTTACTATGCACCTCAGCATCTGCTGACACTGCTTTGTGATTTTATTCTTGGTTGAGTTGCTGTCATTCCCAGTCACTTCCACTTAATGCCACTAACATTTGGCTGTGGAATATTTAGTAGTGAGGAAACACTGCTGCACTTGGGCAGGTTGCACTCTATCACAATACCAGCTGGAGTTTGCTGAGCTCCTGAGGGCGACCCATTCTTTCACAAATGTTTGCAGAAGCAGTCTGCGTGCTTGGGTGCTTGGTTTCATACACCTGTGGCCATGGGAGTGATTGGAACACTTGAATCCAATGATTTGGATGGGTGAGTGAATACTTTTGGCAATATAGTGTGTGCATGTGTGTGTCTCCATGCATGCATGTGTGTGTGTTTCTCCTTGGTCTTGTGCCAGAGGCCTGAGAGACTGAGGGTTCTGCACACTTACTTAGCTGTTTCTGGGACTTTATGCTTCCGGACGGAGACATCTAATGTTGTGCCTGGAATCTGCTTCCAGTTTGGGGGTTACAGTTCCTAATGTCCCTGTTACCACTGGGACCACTTTAGACTTTTGCGCTCCTTCTTCCTGACGTTGCTGTGCACTGGAATTGCCACATCTATGACATCTGCTAGATGTCATCCACCACTGTCTGGTTGGTTGGCCAGCAGCTGCTTATCTGTCTGGAACTTGAAGTCCCACAGCACCTTAGCCCTGTCATTCCCAACCGCCTTCGGCGGTGTCTCCCGTTGGGAGTTGGGTATTTCAAATCCGTGTGTGGCACAGATGTTTCTGCCTTACATGCTGGACTGTCTCTGGGGGAACCTTTGTGTACATATGTCTGTATTTGTTACTTTGTCACCTGATTTAAAAAAAAAAAATCAGCAGCTTTTATAAAGCCTCACAACCACAATATTCTCCCTTAGAATGACTCATACGTGCATGCTTTCCTGTTTGTCTTCTACAATACGGACATGCGGACGTTTCAATTACGGTAACTGAAGGTGCTTTCTTTAGTTTCAACCAAGGTAGACAGATAAGATGTCACCCGGCTACTTTCATTTTGGAGTTGCGTTTTTTTGTGGGTTCTTCAGCTCCTTTTCAAAATGGCACATCCATCAGCTTACTAGCTGACCTTCACTGAGCAACAGAGAGCCAAGGGGGAGGGGGTGGGAGACACAAACACACAGAAGTTAGTACAGTAGCTCGATCACTGCTGTCTCCATCTGCCCTCATGTGCGCTAATTGCTCTACTGCAATTTAGGTGACTAATGTTAAGGTGATAAGGGAAATAAACTGTTTTCAGGTTTATAGCTACTAGCAGCCACACACCTTCAGGAGCGGAGTCACGGTGAATATGAGGACATTTTTATCCAGTGCTGTATTTACCGGGGTATGAGAAATGATATGATTTAATCTGGTTTGTATACTGGTGCTCGGCGCTTTAATGAGTTGTTTAAGTAAGAACTACCAAACGTATTTGTAAAGTTTGGTTGGTTTTCCACATGATTTTTAATTTGATTTCCCTCTCTGGTTATGCAGGTGGCAAGGAAAACAAGATGCCAATCCTCATCTCTAAAATCTTTAAGGGCCTGGCTGCTGACCAGACTGAGGCCCTTTATGTTGGTGACGCCATACTCTCTGTCAATGGTTATGACTTACGAGAGGCCACGCATGATGAGGCCGTGCAAGCGCTGAAAAAAACTGGGAAAGAAGTTATCCTTGAAGGTAAGATATTTTTCAGTCAGCTAAAAAAAAATCACAACACATCCTGTGACTTTGTCCAATTTAGTGTTCCCTTCATTTGTTGTTCACCCACTCTGCTGTTACGTTGCTCTGCTAAGTGGCAGGGTTTTAAGAGTCAACCACAAGACACACAAAGAAGAAAACGCTCCCTGTGTTTCCTAACGATATAATCCTCAGAGTATAAAAGAACAAAGTTCCTGTATCTCATGAAAAAGACTGAGCACCTCTATCTACCCTCTGTGCACCCCACACCTCCAAATAGATATACATAGGTAGAAACAATGAGAATATTTGATACCTTGATATTTTTCATACATTTTTCCAGACCCGATTCGGTCTCCCTCGAGGGTGAAAAATGATGAGGTGGGAGAGACACTCCATTTAATCACTTTGATCTGACTTCCCTGGAAACATCCAAATAACGAGTTGAACTGAAACAGCAAGAGGAAATCAAGGACTCACTATTTAAGAATATCGTTAGGACTCACACATGTGAGCACCCCAGAATGCTAATGAGCAGTCCTAGTTGTAACTTATAACTATTGAGAACTTATGGGAAAGGGCTTGCTTTGCCTAGGAAGGTTTGTGGTGGACTCAACAGGTGTAGTTCACTCTTTTTGTGCTCTCTCATTCATGTGAGATCCTGGAGCAAATGTACAATATCTATCCGTCAGCTGGTGTAATGCAACAATGTGAATCTGAGATGTGAAATTTTAATCGCGAGGACAAGCGGAAGGGATTAAAAACACGCTTACTCTTTCTTAATGATGCTTACGGCCATACCACCCTGAACACGCCCGATCTCGTCTTATCTCGGAAGCTAAGCAGGGTCGGGCCTGGTCAGTACTTGGATGGGAGACTGCCATGACCCCCCCAAGTCCCTATCCTGGACCAGGTCCTGAAAGATTGTGGTGGCTGTAGCTCAGGAGGTAGAGCAGGTCACCTACCAATTGGAAGGTTGGTAGTTTGATTCCTCACACAAGCGGTGGAGTGTGAATATTAGATAACAAGCACTTAGCTTAGCTTCACATGGAAGTATGAATGTGGTAGAGTGGGTGAATGTAAACAGGGTGTATAAAGCGCTTTCAGTGCTCAGAAGAAGAGTAGAAAAGCGCTATATAAGAACTAGTCCGTTTACCATTTAACAGGAATTTGGCATCTTCAGTCAAGCTGACTTTGAGCCACTGGGTGGAATTGTAAATTCACTCCAAATGCACACTGTTTAGAGGCAAAGCCAGAACAATGATTATTTCAAGTCGATAATATTCAGTGATCCCAAACAGATGCTTCAGAGAACAGATGTTCATCTTCCAGATCTTTCCAAAAAGCAAAAACAAAAAAGCGGTGTGATGCAAATTCTAATAATTATGCGTTTTTTTTTACCCTAAAACATAAAATTTGAACAGGCTCAGTGCACAGGTTCAAGAGTTGCCGCTTTTCTGCGACACAGAACTTCTCAGGGTTAACAGGCACAGTAGGCCAGCTTCAGTAACTGCAGTCAGCACAGGAGATACAACCAGCGCTATAGCCAGGGGAAATCAGAGCAAATCCCCCTGTCTTACTTGTCCACAGTCAGGCAGAAAAGTGTTGATATCAGACAGCTCAACTGGTGCTGCAGTGTGATCTGACATGTCAGGATTCATTTCATGGGTCTCCCTTCCCCCTGAGGACCTGACAGAGGAGCGAGGAGGCGGGAGTGGTTCGGAGGCTCACTGAGGGGTGTGTGCACGCACGTACATATTTTATGTTCTGAGATCTCTTTGCTGATGTATGTCTGTCTGACCAGGAGATAGCAGAACTTCAGAACGCATATCTGGTGTGAAAATCTTTTGAACCCAATCGTTTTAGGTCAACGATTTTAGAGTTGTGTGTTTTCCGGCTGCAGTTTTCAAGACTTCGCCTTTATTTCAGGACTCTTGTGCATCATGATAATGCTTGGAAATACAGATGATATAAAGTTCATGTACAGTGCTTATTTTGGTTTTGGCATTTTATCAAGACACTCAGAAACACAGTGAGAAGCAAGCTCCTTTTTGGCACCACTATGGTGTTAAAGGTCAGGGTAACACTCTGTCTTACATGTGCACAGCAACAAACAGACACCACTGCTGTGCTCACGGCAGTTTTCAGCACTCTGTGAAAGTCATAACGCAGACAGCCTTGACTGAGATCAAGGAGAAACTGCCTTCATTATATTAAAATATCACGAGCATATGAACAGCAACACTTGAATATGTCAGATAAATCCTTTCACAACGTGCACGTGAGTTATGCTATATTAGATGCCAGGTTTGCATTCCACACCTGCGGTGGGGATTTTTCCTTTTCAGCTCTTTTGGAAGTCAAGTGGTAAAATATTTTGTATTAAACAGATATCTGCTCACTCACATGAATGTGATTTGATTGCAGCAGCACATGTAAGGTATTAATGCCAGGCTCTGCTGTACACCAGGATTCAAGGACACTGTGTATTTCTTTCCATAATGGTGAACTGGCTACAGGGTTGTCTTAAAACAATTGTCTGCGTGCATAACCTTATAACATGAAATTGCTTATTTGAATTATTTTTGTAAAGGGTTTAAGGGTTTCCAGCTGCACATATGTGACACAGCTGGGTATAATTTTACCAGTGTTTACTTTATCGATTTATAATGAGTCACGTGATTTTAAATAGGCCACACAGTTGCTTAGCAGCCAATAATACAGGAAAAGTGCAGCAGCAGCTCCCAGGTGTGTAAAGCTTCTCACTGTAAATATGAATTTGTGAATAGTCAATTTGTTTGAAGGGAGAAAAAAAAATAGAGCCGGCTTTCTTTATGTTACTGTTGCACCTTATATTAAATTGCTGATGGAATAATCAAAAGTATGTGTATGAAAGAGAGACCAT
>VOQJ01030374.1:0-10171 GCA_015052665.1 Apistogramma diplotaenia
GTGTGTGTGTGTGTGTGATGAAACAGGACATTTAATGACAGTTTCTCACTCGTACTCTTGTTTCCTCCCTGTCAGGGGTTGTGGACGGCCTGGAGAGGGAGGAGAGCGATGGAGACGGCCACAGCAGTGAGGAAACGCACATCTGTGACAGATGCTGTGCTCAGTTCTTCACTTGGACTGAACTGTTAGAGCACCACAAAGTCTGCACTGAGGATCCCTTGGTGCTGATAGTAAAGGACAGTGATGGGATGCCCGCGCCAGAGGAGTCTCCTGCCCAGCCGTCTCCGGTTCCCAGTGTAGCGTCCAGCGACTCGTCCGTGGCCGAGTCCGCGGACGCTGGCTTTGAGCTGGGAGAGACGCTGCTGAATGACAATGACAGTGTGGATAATTTGGAAGAAGGGAGGGACCAGGACGAAGCTATGGAGCTTGAGAATTGCCCGCAGGACAAATACACTAAAACGCCTAGCCCCCAACCTCCAGATCCAACCAAGTCCACTTCTTCCCAGATGTCCGCAGCTGGCAGCTACACCATGCCGAGCACCAACGTGACACTTGAGATCCTCCACAGCACCAGGGTGGCGGTTGCGCAGTTCTCCCAGGGGATCAGCAGCAGTGGTCCTGGAGGAAAGGCGGCTTCAGCAGCCATCCCGGTGATCCTGGAACACCTGCTCGCTCTGCAGCAACAACAGGTCCACCAGCTGCAGCTTATTGAGCAGATTTGTAGCCAGGTAGCTGTCAAGAACAGACAACCAACACAGTCATCATTGAACCCAGTGTCCAGGTCCTTGTCTTTGGCGCCAAACCCTTTCCCATCCCAAGGCATCATCCCTCCTCCCGTCCTGCCACTGTCAGGAACGACTCCCTCTGCCATTAATGGACAGGCGGCTGTTTCTTTGTCTTCTGTGCTTGACAAGTCGCAAAGTCTGCCCTCACAAACTATATGTGGACAGCCCACATTCAAGGATGTTACATGCACCTCATCCTCCTCAGAAAACTCAACCCCGTCTCTCTCCAGCTGCAACAGCAGCATCTCCACGCTGCTGCCTCCTTACACAGGCTCACACACCAGCAGTGTTAGCAGTACTCAGACACTGAGCTCCTCCAGCCCGCTCGCACTGGCACAGAGCAGTCTGCTCAGCTCTTCTTCTAGCCTGCCATTTCTACCTCAGAGCCCCCCCAGCAGTGTCATTTTCCCCAATCCCCTGGCTAGCATTGCTGCCACAGCTAATGCACTTGACCCTCTCGCAGCCCTGATGAAACACAGGAAAGGGAAACTGCCTAATGTGCCCTTGTTCGAAACCAAGCCCAGCCCAGAGGAGCCCTTCTTCAAGCATAAATGCAGGTTCTGTGCCAAAGTGTTTGGCAGCGACAGCGCCCTGCAGATCCACCTGCGCTCCCACACAGGAGAGCGGCCCTTCAAGTGCAACATCTGCGGCAACCGCTTTTCCACAAAGGGCAACTTAAAGGTGCACTTTCAGCGGCACAAAGAGAAGTATCCTCACATTCAGATGAACCCCTTCCCAGTGCCAGAATATCTAGACAATGTGCCAACAAGTTCTGGGATTCCCTACGGAATGTCGGTCCCTCCAGAGAAACCCGTCTCCTCGTGGCTGGATAGCAAGCCGGTTGTAGCGACTCTGCCAGCGAGTCTGGCTCTTCCGCTTTCCTCCACGATTACCAGCGTCGGAGGCTCGAATGACCCTGTGAGTGTAACACCATCTGTTAAACCTTCCTATCAGCCAGCTCCTGGTGAATGTGTGTCTGCGTCGCCTCACCACAGAGGCAGCGAGCCTTGTTTCTCTCCCCTTTTAGAGTCTCCTCAGTCTAACTGTGAGATCGAAGCCTCCAGCGTACTGAACACAGAGGGGGTGCACCTGCCCCAGAGCTGTACCATCAGTTTGAGACCCAGCCTTGTCACTGAAACAGCCGGCAGCACCATCCCACCTGCGGCCACCACACCTGAGCCCGTTTCATCGCTGTCTCCCGTCTCCAACTCGCCTTCCCTCTCATTAAACTCAGAAGAAACAAAGCTCCCATCATGTGGCCTCCTGGATTCTATGCAAACATCAGAGACCTCAAAGCTTCAGCAGCTGGTGGAAAATATTGACAAAAAGATCACAGACCCCAACCAGTGTGTCCTCTGTCACCGCGTCCTCAGCTGTCAGAGCGCGCTGAAGATGCACTATCGCATCCACACAGGCGAGAGACCCTTTAAATGCAAAGTGTGCGGCAGGGCCTTCACCACCAAAGGAAACCTGAAGACTCACATCGGCGTTCACAGAGAAAACCCCCCGGTTCAGGTGCAACACTCGTGTCCCATTTGCCAGAAGAAGTTCACCAACGCTGTTGTTCTTCAGCAGCATATCCGTATGCACATGGTCGGGCACGTTTCAGACTTGGACGGACTGCAGGAGGTGGACAGCCACATGTCTGTCAATGAGAACAACTTTGACAGCCTCAGCAGCAGTGGCAATGACCTCGTTGATGACATTTCAATGGAAGAGGATAACGAGGAAGAGGAAGTTGGACATACGGAAGAAAGTGTGAATCCTTCTAAACCTTTCATCTCTGACTGTAATTCTCCTCCCAAGTCTTTAGCCATTGTCTCCAGTATAGCAGCTCTGGAGAACCAAATGAGAATGATTGACTCTACTGTAAGCCTAAACCAGTCGTTTGGTATAAAACTAACTAATGGTTTCAAAGACAGCAGCCAGCTCACTTTTGAAGGTGCTTTATCAGAGAAAAGGGTGGAGAACTGCAGTGAAAACAGCCCACATGTGTCCGAGTCCTCCTGTTCACCTTGTGTATCAGCGTCTCCCTTTCAAAGCAACTCGGAAAGCATGACGATCAAATCACCGGCAGTCGACAACAGCAGGCCGGAGTCCCAGGAGCCTTTGGCAGCCTCAGTGAAGAGAGAGCAATCTGAGTCTCCTGCCGCTGCCCCGGCACCTGCCCAGGAGCCGAGAGCGGCGCAGCCCAGCAAACTGTGTGTGAAAGAGGAGATGCCTTATAGTATGTCATTCCAGCTGAGCAGAGAGAGAGGTAAAGCTAAGGTGTCATGCAAGCGTTGATTAAAATAGCCTGAATAAAAGTCATAACGATAACGTTATACCGCCTGCTTTTGTTTCAGCTGTGGCCCAGAGTATTCCCAGCCTGGTTCCCAGCTCTCCATCAGGCGTGGTCAAAACCGAGCTGAATGGTCACAGTCACCCGAGCACCCCGATGGAAGGGCAGCACCTCCCATTCAGTGTCCACATCGCTCCGGCTTACCCGTCGGTCGGCAGCCCGGGTATGGCCTCCCTGCTCGGCCCCGCGCCTCCTCGCCGAACCCCGAAGCAGCACAACTGCAACGTGTGCGGGAAGAACTTCTCCTCGGCCAGCGCGCTTCAGATCCACGAGCGGACGCACACCGGAGAGAAACCGTTCGTCTGCTCCATCTGCGGCAGAGCTTTCACCACGAAAGGCAATCTGAAGGTAGATGAAGTTCTGCCACGTTGAGTCAGGAATATTAGATATTATTTTATGATCATCATATTATCCACTTCCTCATCATATCATTTTATGATGAAAGAGTTCAAAAAAAGGGGGCATATTCTTTTTTTTACCTTTGTTTATAAGAATTCAGTAACACTGAATCATGAAATATAACTAAAGCTGAATCATATACCTTTCAAAATAAAAGTCTGCTTGGAACATGCAGGTTTCTTCAGGATTTAGACCTTGTTCATTATTTAGTGCAGCAACATTTGAACATTGTAGTGGAAAACTCTGTTACATAATAACAACAGATTATTACTTTTATTTAAATATTAATGTAACTTTCCATTAGAGTTCCCTAAAAGGTGGAAAAATAAATATTTCACCATATAATCAAAAACCTTTCTGAGTAATTCATTAATCAACAAATTCATTCTGGTGTTATGAACCAAAAGTCTTTCTGAAGCATCAGAAAACCAAAAGACCAAACAGAACATGAATGTCTATTAATTTACATACAGACACACATCAACTATAGGTGACTTCATAACATCTTTGTGTCTTTAATGCCATTTTCAGGTTCATATGGGAACTCACATGTGGAACAATGCACCAGCCAGGAGAGGCCGGCGGCTCTCGGTGGAGAACCCCATGGCCCTGCTGGGTGGAGAGGCTGTGAAGTTCGGTGAGATGTTTCAGAAGGACCTGGCAGCTCGAGCCATGAATGTAGACCCTGGATTTTGGAACCGTTACGCGACAGCTATCACCAACAGCTTGGCCATGAAGAACAACGAGATCTCAGTGATCCAGAACAGGGGCATGCCTCAGCTTCATCCTCTCACGTCAAGCATGGACAGAGTGAGCGGCGCAGGAGGTCCGATGAGCGCTCTGACCAAGACAGGCATCGACCTGGGAAATAACAGACATTTTTCTTTGCTGATTGATGACAGTAAAGAAATTGGAATCAATTGAAAAAAAAGCAAATGTTGATGAGATTATTATGCAAGTTATTATGGACATTAAAATATTTGTAAAACATCTTGTTTGTCCTTATGTATTATATATAGACCTGAAAAATACCTTTTTAAAGACTGACAGAGGATTGTTGGGTATTCACATTATACTATTTTACTTTGTGAATGTTTTTTCTACGCAGTAAAGAAGTTGTTCAACTCGTACTGTAATTGATAATTGCTTAGATGTATGGTCGCTCTGAAGGAAGGAACATATGTTCAATAATCAATAATGCAAAGAGTCGGCTTTCTCGCTGCTGCAGCAAGTGCAACATACAAAATATACTCACAAACATCCACAACTATGAACTGCAAACATCCGCTGGCAATGTTATGGTGAGAGACTGTCATTTAAAACAACAGCTGGACCGAATAAAAGACAGAACCACATCCATACATGACACACTTTATATGCTTGTTTACTTTCACATATTGAATCTTTAGAAATTATATATACATATATAATTAAATTTTTTGCTTTTATATTTTATATATTTTTTTTATATTTTATCATCTTAGTAGAGCTGCAAAGCTGTGCATTAAGTTCTCATTTAAACTATCACAGACAAAAATTGCCCGATCATTTAAAAAGTCACCGTTACATTATCTGAAATATCAAAAATAAACTAACACGAACGTAAGGTGACAGTCTTCTCCATAAACGGAGTATGTGAGCCAGTCTGCGGGTCATATTTTTTGACAATAGTTCCTATAAATTAGAAAACCTGCTGTTTTCTCAAATTACGTTAAAATGAGGAATATGATGCCCTCACCTGTTTTTGAAGCTCCACGGGCTTATTTTTAGGATAAATTATTTATCACTTGACCTTAACTGAGCTCATCGGTATGCTGCCTTCAGGTACATCTGGAAATTTTATATGAAGCCCACTTTGTTAATTTGTCCGTTTTTTACACACTCGTTTCTAAAAACCGGTGTTGTGTGAGATATAAAAAACATTCCTTCTGTGCTCTCTAATCTTAAATAAAGCCTGCTTTTTCGCTCGTGGTCGTCAACGCAACAACATTTCTAAATAGCACGTGAATGCTACTTTAATCCCCTGATGTGTTGCGTGACGTCGCGCAGGTACTGCCCAGCCAAGATGGCTGACAGCATCCCGTTAAATCCGGTGCGGAAGAACTCGAAGAGAATCCCGTATTACAACTCAGCCAGGCTTTCACGGTACGGAAGCGGTAACGGGGCTTTTTTTTCTTTTTTCGGTCTCGCACTAACGGACCGGAGCTGGTCTGAAAGGTTTACGTGTGGCTGCTTGGCTTTTGCTCCCGGTTCGGGTCTGTGTTCGGGGTCGTGGTTGTTAGCTTGTTTAGCTAGCAGTGCTGCTGACAGCTCATTAGCATTTCCACCTTTGACAGCTGCTTGGTTGGATGACAGCACCAGTAGTAACGCTAGAAACCGGTGCGGGAATCACTGCTTTCTTACGAGTTCCACCCAGCAGCCTGTCAGAGGTCAGTAGCATATGTTAGTGATAGATATCTGCTGTCCACTGCTGCCCTCAGGCTTTTAATTTAAAGTCACATGATAGCTTGTGTTTGCCTGCTTCGTCACATGATATATGAAGGTAGTTACTGTCTGTAGTCATGATTCACCATCTTGTTCATCTTTCAGACTGGAAGACGATGAGCTAACAGTCCTCAGGGTGAGGAATGGACAGGAAGCAGAGTAGGCGCATAACAAGGTACTTAAAGTCCAGGAGCTGTAGTTCTTAACTTGTTTAAGTGGCATGTATCCACAGCAAATGTCATGTTTACTTAATGACACGTGTTTAGTTAAAGGAAAAGCATGAAGTCTGTTCTGATTCAGGGATAATTTATCCTGGTATGTTTTACATTTGCTCCTTTGTGAGGCGAGTCCCTGCAAAAATAATTTAAAGTTTTAGAGATTTTAGACTGGCCATCATCGAACTACCAAGAGAGTCCGAGTAGAGACTTTCACAACCATCACAAGGTGAACTGAGTGTGTTATTTTATAAAAGGAACATCAAGTTATGGTCAAAAAGACTTCAAACTAGCAAGTGAAACCATGAACCCATCAGTAAAACAGTGTTCACAGTCCTTGTGCATGTCAGGTTAGGATAAGTGGAAGAACATGGGTGGATGGATATTACTGATGATTTAGCCAAAAAAACCCAAGCATTCTATCAGTGATTGAATGGATGGCATGTTTTATCCTTTTTTCAGTTAACAATATTAAGTGATGACAGACTGCCTTATTCCAAGTGTGAGCCTATTGGCGCGAGGTGCTGACAGCAGCAGCAGCGTTACAGGGCAGCAATAACCGTGACAAAGGGGCTTTGTTAGTATTTTCAGTGAAAATTTAAGTCAAAGAAGAACATGAGTGCTTAACTCACTCATCAAAGGGTTTTATATTGAAAGGATAAAGACCCTACAGTAAGAGCCAGAACAACACAAAGGCACTTGGTGAACGTGGGAAGGAAAAGCACTCTTTTAACAGGAAGAAGAACCAGCAAGGGGAAGCTGCTGTGAAGCTGCTGTGACCGTTGAAGTGGTGAGGAGATAATACCTCAGTGAAACAATATGAAAAAGGCTGTGTTTGCTCATTATTCTAATGAGACAGCTGGCCATGTGCTGTTTTTATAGAAGTGTGTACAGTTCATGTGTTCGCTGACTTTCTTCTGCGGTCTCCGATCCTTCCTGAGTTTCAGTAGTTGTAACTTATTGAGTCTCACCGGTGTTGGATCGAGGCTGAGACGCCAACACACCAGTATAAGTGCAGCGTTTCCCCAGTAGCAGCAGCTCAGAGCAGGACGCTAACTCCCACGTAGCTTTTAAGACCTGGAAGTTGTTCATTTTTAAAATAATGCTGCTTTGCCTAAAAGCACATTTAAACCTGAAGCTGAAGGAGAAACTACGAGCAGCTGTTGGCTACGGTGTGAACGCTGCAGCAGAGAGGCAGAAAACATCTTTACAAACCAGCCCACGTTTCCCACAGGACGGTGTTATTGTGTAAGCACATGTGGGTGTTCCACAGCAAGAAACACTGCTGCTAATAATGGATCTTCAGCACAAGTTTGAATCGCATGTAAACAAATCGCACATTTCAGAGGCAGTGAAAGCTTTCTCGTGACCCACTGATTGCCTTCAGCACAACATTTACTGGTTTTACGCTGCTACTATTTCAGTCTCTTACTTTCATTCAGCTGCTCTTCATTCCGTCTAAACAAAGTCCTCTTTAGGAGTTTGCTGATTTACCTTCATGATCATCTGTCATCCTACTTATAACCTGAGAAATCTGTTCATTGACAACCGTTTGTCTCGTCTGGCTGAAACCTGGCGCAGTTCAGTCTTTGGCTGTGCAGAGTGAAGCATGTGGCTTATGCAGCTGGTGCAGATGTGCTTGCATGCAGTTGTACAGAGTGATGATGCTCTGTGCAGGATGTGTCTGATTACAAAGGGACTGACAGCAGAGTTTGCTATGAAGGAGAAGAAGTGTGAAATCATCAAAAATAAACCTTTAAGTTTGAGGTTTAAGGTTCGAACATCTGCACAGTTTAATCTTTCTGATTGTAATGAACTCAAACTGGTTCTCACACAGAACGCTGGGCATGTTTTTAATAAGTTTATGGGCGTTCAGAAAGCAGCCCGGCTCCATGCGCAGGTCACTTCTTAGTGCTGTACTTTATCAAACTCCTCTCTGATATTTAATCAGATGGACTTTATCATCAGCAGGTTAATCTAACGACCTCTGACCTGCTAACTGCCTTCGGTCACTCGTGTTTTATGTTCTAAACAGCCACAATCACACACACACTCTAAATAATAGCGAGCGTGTGCTTAGAATCCTCTTTTTAAACAGTAACTCAATAATTGCCTGCATGTGTGAGTTCAGTGGACGTCTGTAAATTGTAGCTTCTCCTGCACGATAATTAAAAATTGCTTGTGGCAGAGCTTTATTGCATTATACAGACACAGTTATCTAGCTTAGCCTCCTTCAGTCGGAAAACTGTAAGATAGTGGAGAAACTGCCATATGAGGAAATCTTAGGTCACCTGTATTCTGCCTTTATTTCATGAAACTGTGACGTTTGGCTTTTGGTGCTCAGCAGCGACGTCTCTGCAGATGTGACTGATTCTTTTCCACACCAGCCGGTGGTGACCTGTACACAAGTACAGGTGCGTCCACCTGTGACGGGAGGCTCGTCACAGGATGTGAGCATGAATGGACTCCCGCTGGGCTGAGTTGTAGTATTAGTTACAGTGCATAAGAAATTTATTAGACCGCCACGCAGTGTGAGGTTTTATGTTCCTGTGATCGTTCATACAGCAGCATGTGCAGCTGTTTAACTGAAGGGAAAATGTTAATGCCAAAATATAATTATTGTTACAATTATCTGTCAGTTTGGCTTCATTGTGACAATATAGGCATTCTATTCTATTCTATTCTAATTTGGTGCTTCGCAGTAAAAATAGTAAATTATGATTTCCTGTTTTGATGAAGGGCGATTTGATTGATTTTAAATAAGATTGCAGCACTTTTTTTTTGTCCAGTGAAAAATCTCACATAAATGACTGAAAACACTTTGAGATTATTGGGGGAAAAAACAGATTTATCTTGATAAATCAAACCCTATAAACCTCATCAATCCAAGATTAAATTAGCCTAACAATTAGACTGAAGTGACAGGTTTACATGAGCTGTCTGTAGCCCTGCAGGTGATTTAACATGTACTTCAGTAAAGTTACTGTGACTCTGGTTCGACGGCCAAATGAGATTAAAATGGTTCCGTTTAATGTGAGTTACCAAAAACCGTCTCAGCCTCACGTTAGGTGCTGATTTGGTGGAGACAACAAACTGAATCCAGAAAGCAGCTGAGCCTGGGGGTGTCGGCCTCATGGTCCCGTAACAATCAGAGCTTCACACACCTTCACACATACAGGTTGTTTAGTAAAAAGCCTCTTCATCATCTCTGGCTCTTCAGCTGAAGCTGCAGGAGCTGTCAGGCTGCACCAGCCGTCTTAATGTGCCACATCAGTGAGAACCGGTTTGGATCTTAAGCTCATAATCCTGCGTCTGCTCGCTCACATGTTTAAGTCACTCGTGGACGTGGAGTGGCCTTTCAGCCTGCTAGCATCGTAGCTGAATTTATTTTATCCAAATACAGTTACCTCTAAGAAAAGATTTGGGCTTTAAGTTACAAAAAGCACCTGAAAAACTGTTAAATTAATTTAAATGTAAGTTTTTTGCTTGTACGTGGTGACGTGTTCATTCGTCCTTCTGGGTTCTTTACAGAACCCGTCAGACAACTTTGAAACCCTTTTTCTCTTGTTGTTTTTGTCATTGATCTTAAAATCCACAGCCTGTGGATGGAAAACGCAGCAGCAGCAGCAGCAGCAGCAGCTCTCCACACCTGCATTTAAAACCTTAGAATAAAGAGAAACAATAATATATTTACAAAACCATAATACACATTTATACTTTAAGTGTATAATTAAAAGTTTATTGCTGTATTTAATTGACACATTTATTTCTGGCAGAAAACACAATCTGGCTTCTTTTCTGTAAGACTTTTCAGTCTGGTGAAGGGGCCTCATGAATAAGGCAGTATGAGCTCCTCGACTCTTTCTAGTGCTTCTTTATGTCAGTGGGACTCTGCAGTACTCAGCCCCCCCCCCCCCCCCCCCCCCCCCCCCCCCCCCCCCACCCCC
>VOQJ01030378.1:0-10515 GCA_015052665.1 Apistogramma diplotaenia
GACAGGAAGGGAACACGGTCCACCAAGTTTTAAGATGTTTTGTGGATACAAAGAGAAACCTCAAACTGACTGAAAGACTTCTACTGGTAGAAATTGCACACCGTACCTCTACGTTTGCACAGGTGTCCTTAATCATAACTAAAAAAATTTCTGACACTTAGAGTAGTGGTAATCTGTTATTCTACTAGATTAAATAATGTTTTTTTAACATTTCATTAATTATCCAAAGGAATAATAATAACTACATTCAAATCCAAAAAAGCTCTGTTTTTCAGAGCTCCGCAGCAGAAAAAAAAGAACCTGGATGTAGGGCCAGAACAAATTTTCCCTGATTAACATGGACATGGTCACAGTTTGCTGATAAATCTTAATAATCATTGTTATCACAGCTGACAGTCAGCTTTGACCCCATAAGGTGTCAACCAATAGCATCCTTCAGTCCCCTTTGGTGGTAACTTCAATCTCCTGCCTCAAAGTTGAGACAGATTTAACTCGGGACACACCCTCTGTGCATCGCTAACAGTTATTTCTCCTGCTGAATTTCATGGACAGTGACAGCCATCGTCTCTGGCACCAGTAGTTTCCTCTTACGTGGACTCTGATTAACTGTTGGAGCTTTTTTTGTGCCTTCTGTTGGAAACAGGGTTTGTGTCCATGATTTTATTCTCTGTCCAGCGTCATCTCGTGACTTGGCGTGTTGTGTCCTGTTAAAAGTTTACCAGTTCGTATCGCTGAGATGATACATTTTTTATGTGGGGCATTAAAAATTCAAAAGATCTGTTCCCCTTCTTTATTCTGAGACCCAAGGAAAAAAAACAAGTCTCAATAATGGATGAGAGAAAGGTTTGCTAAGAAAAGAGAGCCAGTGTGGTGTGATTGAGCTGAAGGGAAGAGAGAGGGAAAGAACGACAGGGTTATGATGGGGATCATGTATGTAAGTAAATAGCAGGAATGACAGAGACAGATTGAGACGGAACAAAAGCTGCTGACCAGCAGCTTTATAGACAGGATTTGGAAGGAGGGGCTGTATAAATGTGTGTGGAAGGCAATCTGACCTGGTGTGATGAAACTTTTCTGTTCCACATGCAGCCTTTGCCCACAGGTACGTGCAGCTGGCCGCTCCTGCTGCTTGTCTCTTACTCAGCCGTGCACCGCAGATGCTCTCAGTTTGTGAAACATTCAAAACACACAGCGACACAGAGAGAAAAACTAAATACTAAATACTGTATTTATCACAATAAAGAAACATTCATTCAAGAGCTCGTATATCACAGGAAAATATTGAAAATCCCCTTTTATAGCATTCCTGAAAGCCTAATGCAGTAACTGTGAGAGCCTCGTTGGTTAGATTAGACGCAGACCCTGCACACCATGTAGAGGACTGATAAACAAAAGTGGTCTCAGAGAATTTTATGTCTGCGGAAGTGTAGATTATCACGGGAAACAACATTTTTAGTTAAATAAAATATAATCATTTCCTTTTTTTTTGTAGGAGTCAGTAACAACAAACATCTGCTCTGTAAAAGTGCCAAGTTTCTCCATTTCTATCACTTAACTCTCCAGATAGAGATGTAGACTTCATGGGTAGATGTTTGAACTGCCAAAATCTGTGCAAGAGACTTCTGATTATTATGGTTGCAAGCAAATAACAAACAAAAAACTCCCAAGTGTTTGCGTTTTGATAGACAAAAACAAAAATGCTGCACAAGACGCACAGAAACATAAAGGCAATATTAGACTCATAAATGAAACTGACACAAAAGGCCTGCAGCAAATCAAGCAGTTTTAAGAACAAATAAAAATGTGCCTACAGAGCTGAGTGCTATTTTCTAACATCCCTCTTGTAGCCTGCTCCACAAGCAAAACGGTGACGCTGAGACGGCAAATCCTTCGCTCAGGATGCCATCTAGTGGTACATCATAGGGCATACACCCGGTCATGTTTAAAGAAATCTATTGAATTGCACATGGGGAGATCCTGAACGAGGGTCCAGTAGGAGGAAAGTAGAGAACATCCTTCCCGCTAATGATGCACATTCACAGAAGATCTGTGACCACGCCTTCATGATGCTGATTACGATACGGCAAGCTTAAATAAATGCATCAGTCATTTATTTAAAAATAAATTCCTTTTCTGCACATACGAAACCAAATTGCACAATCACACACACATTCGCGCACACACACACAGATGTTGTGAGACTCATTAGTATGACGCAGGGTGCTATCAGTCTAATGAGACCAGTGTAAACATTTTAATCAGAGGGAGACAGCAGAGCGTCTTGGAAGGCAGACTCCCTCATCACAGAGGCAGCAAAGAATGATATGAGCAAATTTAACCCGTTCGCTTCATCGTATATCGTAGAACTGCCAACAAATCCGATGGAAAGGCTAAAGTCAACAATGCGTTAGTAACCCTGTGAATGCTTTTCATCTTCCTCACCCCGGTGCCTCAAAATAAATTCATTCCAAGCGACCATCCAAGCACTCAGCACTTGTATATTTACACTTAGAACAGAGTTAACGTGTTTAAAAATTCCTCTTCTTCCAGTAAAATGTATAAGAGGCTATCTGTCAGGCACTGCAGATGTGCACACACCCGTACGCATTTCCCGTCTATAATCATAAAACTCTGGCACCAGACAGCCCCCCCCCCCCACCCCCCATCTCCTGCCAAAACCATTATTCAACAGTCTCTCTCTCTGTCTGTTGATTTTGCTTCCTCTCCAGCTTTCATTTTGGTATTTTATCTTTTGTTTACTGGTGGGGTTTTTTTCCTCAGTGGCTCAGAGAAGCAAAGTGTTGGCAGTAGCTCAGTTTGATCTGCGGTTGTGGATGAAAAGAGCCGGTGGGGGAAAACAAGGGCATTTTGGAAATATAAAAACACTGCCATGTAATTACAATAAAAATACATAACTATGAGTCCCGCTGACAGCGAGGGAAAGTGCCAGTGTCAGCATTGTGATGGTAAACAGTCTGCGAGGGGGTGTTTGTGTGGCACGGTGGGGGTCACCTCTACAATAGACAAGCCTGACTTTCAACTGGGAATGCAAAAAGTCTGGAAACTTCCTCGGAAACCAAACCAACTATTTCAGTCACTGATTTTTGCATCAACAACTTGCGAGACCGTTTTTAACGTTGAGCGGACAGAAAGAAAATAAAAACATAAGCAAAACAAAGTAATAGATTACATTTTTCCTCGCAGAATGGCTCAAAGCATCAAAACATTAAATATAGAAGGACATACTTTTGTCATTAGTCAATTACAAATTACCTGATTAACTTTCAGAGGAATTTATTTATTTCGTTTTTATTTATTTCTGAGGCTCTTAACACTGAAATGCCGTCTGGAAAGAGTCTGATTGGCAACAACTTCATATTTCAGCATGACAGCGATCCCAAACACACTGCCAGCGCAGTAAAAACATACCTGGATAGAAAAAAACCCCACAATGGCGTCCCGAGAGCCTGGATCTGAACATAATTGAATCAGCGAGAGATCATCGTGCCAGAGAACAGAACAAAAGGCGGCCAGCAGCCATAGAAAGGCTCTGAATGTCCTTCAAGAAGGATGGAGTAGAAGGTCCAGATGAGTCGTTCTACCAATACAGTTATACATTCTGGAAAGGTTTATCTGATTGGCTAAATTATGATGAACCAGTTGAATAACTGCTAATTATTTTAACTACACACCAATACCTTTGTGGATGGCATGGTTTAATAGGCACACTGGTAACGGATTAATAGGCTGAACTCATAAGTTGGAAAAGAATAACTGACTGATAAGCAAAATAAATGAATAATTATGGCATTAGTTGGATACGCCTTGGGTCGCATTTACAGGTGGTCTCAGCTATTGTTGGTGTAATTAGGTGGCACAATCAAAAAGTTTCCTCATCCAACCAACAAAAAGCAAAAAAACATGCTCATCCCCTTCGAGCTCAGCTACCTCTGGCTCAGACCGACCAAATCAGAGCGCAGTCAGCAGTTTTCAGTAGACAAACCCGCAGTCTCAAAGCCCAAGGTCAACAAAGACTTCTGCTCTCGACTTCTGTCAACAAGAGCTACAATGCTGTCCACCATTACTAGGCTCAACTTTTGCCTCAGCACTGGCTTTACGCAATGAAGTGGACCTATCAGCAGTGACTGCAGCGAGAGAGCATCACCGTGCACTATTGCCAGAATGAACACTTGTGACTACACTTAAAAAATAACAACAGCAGATAAACTTTTGAAATGCTCAGTTCTTGGAGGAAAAAAAAAAGAAAGAAGCAGATTCTGGGACACAGAAGAATCAGCAGATGGAGGAAGAGAGACAGACAGAGAGGAAGACTCTTATCGAGAATGGTGCCGCTGTGGGTCGACGTTTCAGAAAGAGCTGTTTGCAGCCCCAAATCACTACATAGCAATTAACCATAACCATAATGTGCTCACATGCCCTGAAAACAACAACCGCCCAACGACCAGTGCTTATCTCAACATGCCCAGGCTTTCTCTTTTTGGCATTCACTCACTCTCAAACTCAAACACACACACACACACACACACACACACACACACACACACACACACACACACACACACACACAGAGAAGCCTATCTTTCATCCCAAAATTGGAGGCAAATCTCTCTTATCCTCCACCAACCATTCTTTCTCTTCAACTCTCATGGGCACCGTTCCCAGCATTGCCTCTAAGTTCTCCCCGATTTTCAAGCCAACACTGACCAGTTTACTGTCATAACACACTTTGCATCCTTTCCTTTCTCCAGCTGGTTTCAGTCCACTTTCATTTTTCATCTGAAGGTATCTAATTTAACTGAGGGCTCAATGAGCATCCCACGGCACAGGTTTGCTTTGCAACATGTGGCAAAAATCACGTTAATCTTGTTAAATTCTGATACGCAGTGATGTTAACAGCCACACGGGCACTATTAACTGCTCTTTGTTGCTGCTCATCGTTATGCAATGGAACAGGAAAGCTAAGTCTGGCACAAAATAATTTCTTTATTCTGATATTGTTCTGCAGAGCACCAGGCTTAGGGAGAGTCCAGAAGGCACAGAGCACGAAGGGCATGACCTTTCTATCTGAGCCACGACTCTCACAGGGATCAGATGATAGATTACAAGAGATTAGTGACATCATAAATCATCTTACAAAGCATTCAGGACTTTTGCACAACATTGAGCTTAACATAGAAACAATTTTGCAAATTAGATGGAATTTTTTTTAATCTATTTTGTTTATACAAATGCTTTTTCTGTATTTGATTATGGCAATTATGTACATTTCATGGCGGAGGATGTGCCATCCCCGAGTCTGCCATGTGCACCAATCTAATGTTAGGCTATACTGACCCTTGGTGGTCAGAAGAAGTATTGCATGAGGCTTCACGTGGTTTTGAAGCAAAGCATGATCTTAGTTTTTAACAAGAAAAAATTGTTTAAAAACCCCTTTAAATATAAACATATCAAAGTGCTTTTAACATAATAAATCTATAACCCAATGCATTATTTACTTTGGAAGGGAATTGAGAGTGCTTTCCTACTCTTTCTGCAATTATCTTTTGCTTAAAATGAGAGCTATAATTTCTACAAAGCTGAGAAAAGCATCTCATCAACAAAGGAGAGATGCTGCAATGAGGACTGCAGAGTTTGTGCAAGTGTTTTCCAACACTTCATTAACAAATATGACACTCTGGAGGAAGCTTCCAGTGGGAGCTTGATGACAGTGAGTTTCTAAAAGGAGCTGACACAGGAGCTGAGCCGGGTGAGAAGAACACAGGAGCTGAGTTGTATCCTACTTTATTTGGTAACTCTTTCACACAGCTAACTCCCTGTGTCTGTTAGCTTTGACCCCTTTGTGATTATATGCCACAGCCAAAGAAGAATTACCAGCACAGGCATAAATGCACAGAGGCAAATGTAACTAGAAACAATAGATAAACACAGGTATTACTAATACAACCTTCATCAGTGTTATTACCAACACCTGTGGTTTTTATTCCCCTTTTTAGTTTCTTATTTTGAGTTTTGAGTTCTTCCAATGATTCCAGGATGGCTTTTTTGTGTTCTTGCTTATGGTTTGTTTGCATCCTCAGGTCTTAGTTATCTGGTTTAAGTTCTTGGTTATAGTGTATTTATATTTTATTCCTTGTTCCCCTGAGTTCTCCGCGTCAAGTCTGCCTCCCCAGATTCTGTTCACCTGTGTCCTGTTTTCCCCAGCTGTGTCCTTTCTCCCCAGCTACCTCATGTGTGTATTTCTTCGGTTTTGTTGTCTTCATTTGTTGTCTATGGCTTCACCGTTGTGCGTCACTGTGCGCTCTGTTTGCCCTGAGTTTCGTCTTAGAAAACGTATTTCTGGCTCAGTTTAAATTAAAGATAAAGGTGAATTTTTATTTTAACCCTGTCCTTTAAGTTCTGCATTTGGGTCCCATTTTGCTCTCCACACAGTCTTAATGACGCCACCTCTTAGTCGTTATTATGAAAACAAGCGGTTAAAAATATTTGTGCTAACTTTGCTGGAAATAATTCCTGCTCTGCTTACCATCATATGCTATTTCCACTGCCATCCACGACTGACACGTTTATAGTCTCTCGGTTAGCTTGAATATCTCTTTTATATCTTTCTTTTTTCTATCTAACCTTTGAAACAACCTGAAGACTTGACCGCACTTACCTTCATTGTGCAGACATTTTGGACACGTCTTTCTTTTGCGGCATTAGCTACTTCACCCTGGCTAAAGGCTAGCTGAACAGGGGTTTCCCAAACTGGGGTGTTTTTTGTTTGTTTTTTTGGGGTTTTTTTTGGTAATAAAATGAAACATCCACTCATAATTTTTCTCTGACCTCTAAGCTATTATAAACTTGCTCCTACGTTTATTTTGGTGCAATAATCATAAATTTGTTTCCTGTACACATTGATGGGCTTCTGCCATTCACGCTCTTTGCGCCATTTAGTCACCTTAAAACCGCACTGGCAGAAAGCTGACCTGCACCCATTCTCAGAACACTTGCAACAAAACCCTTGCAATGTACATGGATATACAAGATCCGATTTTTTTAATTGCTAAAGGGGTAAACACCTGACATTTACACAATAGGACCAGTTAAAACAGGAAAATCCAATGTGGTGCCAGACGGTCCACCAGACAGTCATCATCTTACAGGGCAGTGTATGTCCTAGTGTGGAAACACTGGGTCCTGGCATTCATGTTGATGTTACTTTGACAGGATCATCCACTTAAGCATTGTTACAAACCAAGCACTCAACTTGTGACAGTGGCACTTCCCAGTGGCAGTGGACTCCATTAGCAGCTGTGCTGCAAAAACTGACCACTGACCACTGAGCTTTATCATCACTTCTGAGGTTATATATTTAATTTCTTTACTCAGCCAGAATAAATGATAGCTTGTGGATATAGCTTTATAATATTTTTTGTGTTATAGGTGTATTAGGCTAGCCCCATCTAGACGACATCAAGAAATGGCACTTTCATTATTTTAGCATAATATGTTTTGTTCTTTTGTCCATGTTGCATGTAATACAAATGCCTGTGTATTATATAAAAAGTAATAAAGCATTAAAATGTGTGGCCTAACATTGGCCTATATTTAGCTAGAGATATTCAGGATTATATGAGAGAGAACAAATAGCTGTAACATTAAAATCAACTCCAGTGCTCAGTGGGAGAGAAGGAATGATTCGATCAGCGCCAAAAAGATGCCAAAGCACTTTCTCAGCCTCCAAACTCACAGTAAGGGATCTACACATTACTGGACAAGTATTTTTAATGGTACTTCAGCTTTCAAGCCTCCCTTCTGTGGAACCAGCTCCCAGTTTGGATTTGGGAGACAGACACCCTCTCTTGCTTTTAGATTAGATTCAAAACTTTCCTTTTTGATAAAGCTTATATTTAGGGCTGGTGACCCCAAACCAAGCCTTACTGATGCTCTAGGCCATGACTGCTGCAGGGCTTCATGTGATACACTGTGAAGCACCGAGCACTTTCCTCTCTGAGGCAGCTTTCTTGTAATTTCTTTAAGTAGTCTTCAGGAATAGTTCTCCAGGCTTCTTGAAAGACATCCAAAGCTCTCCTTTGGATGTTGGCTGTTTTTTGTTCTGTTCTCTCGAGCTGATTCCACACTGCTTCAATAAAGTTGAGGTTTGGGCTCTGCGGAGGCCAATCCATGCCTGTTCCACTGTGTGTTTTTACTGACACTTTCCAGATGTTACTGGATGGTGGATCAAAACTGATGGTAGTTCTGCATTCATAATTCCATCAATTTTGACAAGAGCTCCAACGCCGCCGCCTGAGATGCTGCTCCAAATCATGGGCTGCACTGTGTTTTACCAATTAGTGTAGACACTCACTGTTGTACCTCTCCTGACTTCCTCAGTACTTATCAACGATTTGAACCACAAATTTCATATTTGGATTCATCACCCCATAAGATCTGTTTCCGCTGGTTGTCAGTCCAGGTGTTATTGTTGTATTATTTGGTATACAAGACCTGGACTATGGCCTTTTTCTCCCTCTTTCCCTTCCCTTGACAGTCGCCCTTCCAATAAGACCATCTCTGATGAGGCTTTAATGAACAGTAACCAAATAATAACCAGAACTTTTGTTCTGTACATCATTGAACAAGGAATTTTTATGGCTTGGTCCATCTGTGTTCTTCTGATTTATTCTGTATGGTGTGTGTTTTTTTTTTTTTTCTTTGCACATACTTTCGTTTTTGGGACTTTAAATCACTGGCAGTAAAAGCTTGATTTTGGTTTGGTAATCTCTCTGCAGTGTCTTGCATGCGGGTCCTCTCCAGTCAATGCTGTTTACATTATGTTGTTCAAGTGTAATTTCTGAAAACAAAAACTTGGAAGTTTAGCTTTTTTTACACTAATTTAGTCTTATACATTGATACAGATGCAGATGCTTCTCTCAATAAAGCAGCTATCATAATAGCCTGGACTGCTTTAAAGAATGTGTTGGGCTTATACGTCCACATGGTGTGGCAGATGGAAATGTATACTCATTGTTCATTTCACATAAAAGGTGGAGCATACAAAGGTTAAAGCCACAGCATTAAAACCGCCTGCTTACTTTGTCCGCATCCCCCTTGTGCCACCAAACACATCAGGGTATGAACAGGAGATCTGCACCAATTTCTAGGTGGGTGGTTTGAGTCAACATCTATATGTATTCCAAGGTTTTTCAGCTGAGTATAATATATAAGAGTATCAGTGTTATTCACTTCATCTGTCAGAGATTTTAATGTTGTAGCTGAATTGTGTAATTGTTTTTTAGGAATAAAACATCAGTGGTGAAGTGATGCCATTGATGTCATGAGCCAACATCTCAGCCTGATGAATGCACAGTGATCCATCTGTGCTTTCAAAAACTCTGCATTGAACAGTAAATCCTCTAAGCATTAATCCACAAGCAACTGGCATTATGCAGAGTAGCCACCAAGGGAAAACATAAATAAGGACAATGCCTTTTATGCAGAATGTAGCCCATAGAGTAGAATGAATTAAAATGCTGTGGTGCAGAAGTATGCACTGGGAATAGTCGTGATAGGCATGTTAAAGTGATGAAGACGTGCTGATGTATTTAAATCTGATGGATGATGTAATGGCATTGCTCAAAATGTGGAAAATAACCCAAATTTCAGAATCTCCTGTCACTGCACTTGTGTTATTCTTTAGTCCAACATTAGCTATGTAATGGCTGGCTTTAGTGGTAGACTGACAAAAATGTCCATTTGCGGTTCAATATTTTATTATATGATAATTAAATGTTCTGAGAGTGGGCCTACTGTGCTAATTTCCATCTCTTTGCATAATTCAAAGTTCGATACATGCCTCATAAACCTTATACTGGACTTTTCTGCAGCCCATCAGTTCATCCAAGGCCCCTCTATTCATGCCAGCTTTCCTCTGATTGGTTGCCCCTCAGCATAAGGTTTGAACAGTCTGCTATGAAAGCTGACCGTTCAAGATAACCTTATTATAATAACCCCATTAGAGATATCAGTGACATCATACAGACCCAAGTAAAGGGGGGGGGGGTAGTAGTAGAGTTTTAGAGCAGTCTGTAGTCTGAACTGGTGGCTCACATGGATTACTTATACATATGCTAGCTTCATTATTTGACACTTGTGCCGTGTTTAATATCAGCCTCATCACTGTAGCTTTGTATATGACATATATATATGTCTGCTGTGTGTATCAGAGTATGCTTGGTTTTGTTTTAGTTGCGTAAATCATTTCGGCACATTAAACCATGCGTGACACAAATTTACACAGCTGCTACTGCTGCTGCTTCTGGGAAGAGATGTTGGGGGGGAAAAAATCATCGTTGCCAATGTGTCTCTGCATTTGCTTCACGTGATAATTTGATCTTTCACTTCCTCCAAGGTTACTTTGCAAGCCTGATTTTTGATAATAAATCAATTCTTGCGTTTTCAGTAGAAAAACAAATACATTATACACCCCCCCCCCCCCCCACACCCAAACAA
>VOQJ01030378.1:10535-20878 GCA_015052665.1 Apistogramma diplotaenia
CATTATACCCCCCCCCCCCCCCACACACACACACACACTTTGCAGGTGCCCCTGGTAGAGGGAGGTTGGAGGGGTGGTGGAGGTGGGGTGGTTGGGGTGTTGTCGATCCAAAAGCTCAATGATAAGATAAGAAAATGCATTTGTAGGTGTTAAATCTTTCCTCCATCAGATAATTAAAGTCGCATTCATATTTCGTCAGTCCACTGGATGTTGACGCAGCGTTATCCAGAAGGTGTGTGTCACTATTTGCCCGAGCTGCCTCTGCGTCGTCTACCATCTGCGCCCCTCCCTCTCTGAGTCCCAGCATCCCTGACAGCCCCGCGATGCTGCCATAAAGAACGCATTCCCGATTGACGACGCAGAGAGGGGCTGCCGTATTTTCTGAATGGTAATTGTGATTGGGCGCATTCATTCCTAAGTAGGCGTACAGGCCTATTATGTATTTGCGACCCCCTTCCGGAGGCATTACAGGCTGCTCGTTACAGGCTGATGCCGTTTTTTTCTGGGCGGCCGTGGATACGTGCGCGTCATGTGTTATAGGCTGTAGCTGAGGTCCATGTGAATATATGCCTTTATGAGTCGAGAGGCTTTCCAAGGGCAGCACGGAGCGATAAGTGCGGCAGCGATGTGCACGTCTGACGGCCACACGGAGCAAGTGCAGTGAGAGACCATTTCTTCCAGTGCAGCCTTTGACTTTTCAGTTGTCCGTCACATCCAGGGCTCAGACTCTCCGCTTCAGCTCCTCACTCGGTTCATCGACTGGTTTTGTGCGACGTCATGACTTGATCGCGCCTGACAGATGTTGCTGTGTTGCAGATGCACAGGCATTGCTCCTCAGATTCTTCTTCCTGCTGTGATTAGGTAAAAAAAATTTTTTTAAAAACACATAAATAAAAAAGCACAAGGAACTGTTTGTGTGCTAAATGTTAAGCCCTCGCTTTGCACTCGGACAGATCGCAACGTTCACTTAGTCTTCGGGATTGCGTAAAATGATACCTGGATCCGCCGCATCAATGCTACCATCAGCAGAAGCCGCGAAACTGTACCAGACCAATTACGTCCGCAACTCCCGTGTGATCGGACTTCTGTGGGCCATCTTCACTATTCTGTTCGGTATTGTTAACGTGACCATCTTCTCGCAGCCCTATTGGATTGGAGATGGCGTGGATACGCCGCAGGTCGGCTACTTCGGCCTTTTTCATTATTGTATTGGAGACGGAGTCTCCAGAGACCTGGCCTGCCAGGGTAGCTTCACCGAGTTCTCTGCTATCCCCTCTGGTGCGTTCAAGGCCGCCTCCTTCTTCATTGGAATGTCTATGATGCTGGTTGTCACCTGCATCGGCTGCTTCAGTCTCTTCTTCCTCCTCAGCACATCCACCGTGTACAAGATCTGTGGCTGGATGCAAGCAGCATCAGGTAAGTGTCCTTTGAGAAGGTAGTTCATTGCACCTGCTTTTACAAAAGGGCACGCATGAAATATGACAAGTGTAGGTATCCAAACACACTTAAAAGATGAATATTTTATAAATGGAAAATACATGCAACAGTTTAGAAACTACCCAGTGTGTGTGTGTGTGTGTGTGTGTGTGTGTGTGTGTGTGTGTGTGTGTGTGTGTGTGCTTTGTTAAGCTCAGAGCACTGGCATGGATTTGACTTTGATTGATGAGTTGATGAGATAAATTAATTGGGAACAGCCAAGGTGAAAATAAACAGTTTCCAGGATCTCCCCAGGAGCTGGCAATCAGCCCTTCTGAGCAGGCTGTGCTGTCCATGGTGCTGAACACAATGAACTTGTGTATTTACAGCCTAAACAAGTCAAATTCTGAATGTATAAAACATAGTTTAAGAGACATACAAAACACAGACCAGCTCATGATTATTAAAAGAAGAATAAACCCATCTGTTAACTTTATTTTCTTCCTTGTATTTCTCTTACAGCATATTTCAATGAGATTTTGGCTGGTTGCAAGTTTAATCCAGTGTTTCAAGTTTCATGGGATATATTGTATTTTTAAATTAAATTACATTACAGTTTCTGGTCCTTTAGCATAACCAGCACAGCATGCTTACAAGTGGTCTTGACTTATTACTAATGCAAAACTACATGGAAGGTTCACATCCTATCCCAGAGCCATTAGAAGACATGATGCAGGATCATAGATACTTTGAAATTTAAATGATAAAAGAATCAAAACAGTTAACAACAGCTGAAGAGTGTAGAACCACATAACATAAGCACTGAATTACATGTTATGTTGTTAATATAGTATATCATAAGCATAGATACAAGGTAGCCCAATTTAATGCAGATTGCTTCATGTAAATGAACAAATGATCTTAAGCCTCTCCTCAAAACCAGAAGATGTGTGTTCTTATATGTCAATGGAGTTTCAAAATATGTTGAGGTCAGTCTTTCAACTGCTGGCAGCATGCTGTCACCAACTGTGGACTAACGTCAGTGGGAGTGGCGGCCTTAACCATTTGAAGAGTTTAGATGCTGCCAAACATCGGTCTAACTCAGCTGTACCAGTGGTCAAAGCAGCCGGCTTCCTGTTTGCAACAAACAGAAATGAGGAAAATTGGAGGGGATGGGGTATTTGGAAAAGCTCCAGCTCAGTGTGTTATGTTTGGGCTGAGTTAACGCAATAAGCCCGACTAATAAGAAGACCGCTGGGCTTTGTGCTTCTACAGCTAAGAGATGAAAGAGAAAGCCAAAAGGAGAGACCCTGATCACGGCCAGTTGGCACGGCGATGCCTAATGAGCAAGCTCGACTGTTTAGCGCTGTCAAACTTTATTACACTTAGCGGAAGGTTAAACTCATGCTGACTTCACTTATAGAAGACAGGTGGCCCACTGGCAGGGAGAGCGCATGTCATAGATAGTGATAAGGTGAGACTGAGAATGTACAAAATAAAGAGAAAACCAAAGGATTCTTTATCATTTTATTTTCCTTTATCCAGCATTTTTCACATTTATTTAAAGCATTTTAACAGCACAATGCATGACCAATCTCATGCCTGTAAAAGCCAGCTGACATTAACACTGTCATTTGGTCAGCGTCACCCATCCCTGCTGCTGCTGGACTGGCCAAGGACACAGTCAGTATTCAGAGCAGCCTCTGCTCCACAATACCAACCTCTCTCCCTGCCTCGGCAATCAGCCTTATGAGCTTCTTACAGACATCTTTACTGGGTGATACAGCTGGTATGAAAACACAGCATATAACAGTACCATGCCTCACTGAGCAAAAGGTCTATTCAGGGACACTAACTGCAAATCAAGGTCTTAGTTGATGTGCATACGTAATTTAAATGTTACTCTGTACGCTAGTTTTGCAGCAGCTTTCATAAATCCCCTTGGGCTGAGGTCAGAGGCTTTTGGATAAACACTTAACATAGAAAATTCATGCCGTTGCACAATGCTCCTCTCCAGCGAATCAGCAAGCGAGATCCCACATCTAGCCATCTTCAAGGGAGTTGGGGGAGGGGTGGGGGTTGGGGGGGGGGTCTGTGAAGCCCAGGTAAAAATGTTGAATGTTTGATGAGAAAGTGAACCAGCAGTACACATGAAAAATCTCAAAATGCCCACCGTATCCAAACAAAGCTGAGTGCAGAAAGTGCACCCTGCCCTAAATCGACTTGCATCCTTCTTTATGCTCTTCGCCAGAGCTGATTCTGTCTCTGCGCATTCACAAGTTCTTGGCGTGTAAATACATGTCTGTAAGTGCCCCCACCCTCACAGAGCTCAACACGCTAAGATATACACATGAACACAAATTCACACTTCTCTAATCTCCCTTTCACAACCCTGTTTCATTGAGAACTGTGCAAAGTGCTGTCATCTCTCTTTACCTTTTGTCTGGCCTTTAACTGCAGTTCTTCAGGGTTCTGCACAGCAATTAACCAGGTATACAGCGAGGTCAACGATAATTACTTCAGTTTTATATACTGACGTGCCAACTTCGTGGTGTCGGCTCAGCTGACAGACTCTTTCTGCCGTTCATGTATCTGTTTTAGAGGAGACGCACAGTGTGAGTCATACATGTGGAAAAACACCTAAGCTTCGTAACGCAGGGAAAATGTGCAGACACAGGGTGACCCATTTGGAAAGATACAAATGGGCTCATTATCAAAGGATTGCAAATTCTGTTCCCCACTTTCTATTTATTGTATTATTTTCTCTCTTTGTGTGAGTCTGTCTTTAAATGTGCCTCAATAATTAAGAAGGAAAAGATTTTCTTTAAAATTCACAGGTAAGCAAAATGGCAACATTGCTTTAAGGAATGTCCTTTGCTCTTCCTTTGGTGTGCTTGTTCTTTTTTTGTTGCGCAAGCGTAAGGCATCATTTATAGTATCATTTGTGCAGAGTTGTGTGATTTCTGTAGCATTTGCGTAATTTCCTCTGATGTTTAATTGATATTGTAAAAGACAGACATGGTCAGGAACCCTTATTGCACAATCATGAAGACTGACCATTAGGTGTACTTCACTGTACCAGGTTGGACCCAATTTTGGCTTCAGAACTGCCTTAATTTTCAGATTCAACAAGATGCTGGAACCATTCTTCCAAGATTTTAGTCCATATTGACACAATGGTATCACACACTTGCTACAGATTTGTTCAAGAAACAGGTCAATTGAGCTTTGTGACATGGTGTGTTATCTTGCTGGAAGCAGCCTTCAGAAGATGGGCACACTGTGGCTATAAAAGGATGGACATGGCCAGGAACAATACTCAGCTAGGCTGTGGCATTTAAACAATGCCCACTTGGTACTAAGGGGCCTAAAGTATGCCAAGAAAATATCCCCCACACCACCACCACTATTAATACAAGGCAAGATGGTGCTATCTTTTATGTTGTTTAGATCAAATTCTGATCCTACCATGCACATGAGTCACAGTAAACTAGAAGAGGAGCAAAATGTCACATGTTGAATGTGGGACCAGAGAAATCTTGGCTTTCACATCAAACCAAGCTCACTGAGCTCAAATAGATCAAGGAGGACCGTCACATCAAAACTTCAAACCTCTGTGCTTCAAGCAGTGGTGAGAGAGGACGGGAGAGGGTCAGGAACAAACAGAGGTGATGATAAGAAAAAGAGCAGATAGTAAGAGGTTTGGAGGTGAACAAAAAAAATCCAAGACAGACAGAAAACAAATCAGATGGCAAAGCTCAGAGAAGACACGCAGACCTTATTGGTCACCTTGATCTCTCTCCATGTATTTCTGCATATAATATTAACAAAAGTTAGATTTTTGCCTAAATCATCTAGTTTTTGATGTTTCATTTAGTTGTTGTCTGTTCTGAAAAAGCTGAAAAAAGGGACTTTTTAACAAGGTGACGATTGGCTCTGGTGTTTAAATCCCGCTTGAGTGTAGAGGTGGAGAGTGGTTGGAAAGCTCGGCATGAGAGCAGCAGTGTTTGTCACTGCTGCTGGACCAGAACTGCTCCAGCTCTCTGGAGTAAATGTTGCAAATGAGAACTTCTGTCCAGACACCCATCAGACTGAGGAAAAGGCTGATTCTGATGCTAATGCATGCCCATTCCTGCTCAGGACTCACATCTACTCGCACCTCCAGGAAATTTTTGACTGATTTTTTTGTAATAAATGCATAAAATGTTTGTTTTTATTATGTGCACAGTATGCTCTTCCATGAAATTCCATCTGCGTGAGTATGGTTGCAGCTGTGACTGAAGATTTTCCTACTTGAGACCTTTTTGAGATTTTGCTGCAGTCTGTTGCCCACGTGATGGAGACAGTCTTGTGTCCAGTCACTTTGGACTGCTGCAGCTCTGTACTGAACAGAGTAATGTGTCTCAACAGTACACTTAGATAGACACCCACTGGGGCAGATTTGGGTAACAAATACCATGAAACAGCACGGGATAGTACTGTCTGTACCGCAGTAACACACATTAGTGCCTTCAGCTATGAAACACAGCTGAGAAAGAAAAACTGTATGCCTCTTTGTGTCTAGAGAGTAGGAAACTGGGTTCACATGAATGAAAAGACAAAGCAAACAAGAACATCTGAGAGATTTCTTTGGCTGAAATCTACCCTGGCCATGTGGGAACATTGGCAGCAGCAGTAAGGTGGTAAAGTGAAACAAACTGGCTAGGGATTTTCAGAGCTGATTTAAACTCTCACTCATTTGTTTTAGTGCAGCAATGAAACTCAACCTTTTTGCAGCCAAATAAACTGGATGCACAGCACAGCTAAATGCACTAATCCACACCTTTGCAGTACCCGGCACAGCGGTCTGCATTTAGCCCGGCTCTGTTATTAACACACCTCTCCTTTTTTTTTTCTATATATTGCATATTACCTCTCCATTAGCACTTCCATTTTTTGTAATTAAAAAACACAGAATCAGTTGAACCAACTAATTACTGTCAGTGGACAGCAACTGAACTATCATCTATGCAGCTCACACTCCTGCTGATTGTGGACAGGAGAGGAAGATGAATGAAGGATATTATCCTGCATGGTGGTGCAGCAGTTAGCACTGTTGCCTCGCAGTAACAAGGTTCTGATTTTGACCTTCCAGTGTGGACCTTGCATGTCAACACTGTGCCCACGTGATAACATAGATTTATCTGTCTGGGTCCTCTGACGTCCTCCCGCAGTCCAAAGTCATATTTGGCTAACTGCTGATTCTAAATTGGCTGTAGATGTGAGTGAAATATGGACGCAGTGCATAGAATAAAGTGCTGTGGGAATTATCTGGCTTGTAGCGTAAAGTCCTTTGAGTGGTCCGTTAGATTATAAAAGCACCATATAAATGCTAGTCCATATCTACACACCACCATGCACATTGCACACTGAAGCATTGTAATTTGCATGCAAGCAAAGCAGGCATTCTTTTTTGCAGTGATTACAGTACATACCAAAGTGAGGCCTGTGCTGTTATATTTAATGCATTGGTTGATTTAATTCTAATATGTGTTTAAAGAACAGCTGGTTTAATTTAAAAGCTCTGAGACTGTCTATTTGAAGATTTTTTTAAAAAGAACAGATCAATGCTGATTAATTAGCCCACACTTTGTGAGTTTGAGTTTACCAGTGTGGAATACAAAATCTAAATGCCAGCCAAGTCATCATCATGGCTCCCCTGTGTTCAGTGTCCCTGCAGCGCTGCAGGGTGTGCAGTATAGATTTGCCGGAGTTAATCTCTGTGATCTCAGAAGTGGCCTGGCTCAGGCCGGAGCTCTGGCCGGGGGAGGCTGCTGATTTATTCCACGGGGGGGGGCAAGGACATACTGTAGTGACCTACAATGTTTAAAAAAAAACTTTGCATGTTGCAGCTAGTGATGAATATGTGGTGCACACATAACCTGTGCTGCTCCACATTTTGCTTTTCAGTTTGCTGAACATTAGAACATTAGCACGACCGGACATGATGAGCACGTTTTAATCACCAAGTTTTTCTCTTTACAGTGAAGTGGCTCTGACTAGTCTCACTTTAGCAGCCTATTTTCATTGCGAGCTCATCAGTTAATGCTGTTTAGCCTTGGTTTGTTTACACCACACGTGCATCTGAAATGCCACGTCGGTGAGACACCTCTCTTTAATGAGCTTTGACCAGTGATTAACTCGAAACAATGACCTTTTCATGAAATTAGCCAAGTAGGTTTTATTGTCTACACCTACCCAAGTAAAACCAAGTAGTTTTAGTGTCTAATCCCAAATCAGCAAATGAAAGTGAAAGTAAAACACAAAAGGTTCCCACTGGACTCAAACCACAGGCTCTGAGCTGGAAAACTAAGCTAAAATACTCCTGTACCAACATCACCACTGGATGATGCTCTCTCCCAGACCCTCATTCTTTCCCAGTTGAATGCTCCTATTATTAAATGCTGACTGATAGAGCACAGTCCTGCCTAAGCTGTTGCTGTTTGTCTCCATCATCCCCGAACGGGTGACCCAGTGAGTATTTGTCACAGAGAACTCAAAGGTCTCTTTTGATCCCTATTGCCCTTGCCAATCTTTATCCTCTGTGGAGGTACAAGCTGCATCTGGACCTCTTACATAAGTCCTCCACCCCAGCCTGACTCCCTCCTGCTCTGCACACTGCAGTTTACTCTGCGCTCCTCCCATGATTTCTCTCCCCACCGCCTGCATTCTCTACCTCTCTATTCCCACCTGAACTGCCATATCTATTAAGTGCAGTCAACTGATAATTTCTAAGAGAAGTCTCGTCTACTGTATGTCAAGCTTCCTGCAAGGCATTTGCATTCTGATCTTCTTTTTAACTTCAGTGTGTAATAATGAGGCTCTGACCAGATGGTGTGTAAGAATCAGAGGACATACACTCTGTCGGGGAAGAGGGATTTAAACAATATCTTAGATAGCTAGACTAAGAATTTAACCCCTTAACCTCTGATTTATTGTTTGTCATATTCGCTTGAAAATGTAGCCAGTAACAGCTGCAAAACTGTTGGGTAGGGAATTGGATAAAGGAATAGAGAGAACAATCATTTTTAAAAACTCCTACTTGACTCCTGCTTAATTAAAATTGTGTCACTGATCTTATTGAAAATGCAATACAACTCTGCTAAATTTGATGCAACAGAAATGAAGCACATCCTACATCAGTATCAGTCATAGTAATAGTAGGCAACGTCTTACGGGAATGTGCAACCTTCGAAAAAATGCCAGATGCATTAATATAATAAACATGACCTTGACCTCATAGGTTATTCCTTCCTAGAGTAACAATCTAAGAGTAACTTAAAAAGAAACCCACTGAGGCTGTAGTCAAAATTATATTGGGAAAGGTTTCCTTCTTATGGATTTTTCTTCCCGCTAATATAAGCAGAGGCTGTAGCACATCCATTATGCTGAAAATGCTATTTCCTGTTGAAGGAAGGTTCATTTGCTACATTACAAAATGGCTAAAAAGCACTTGCAAGACCCGCCCTGACACAGAACAGAGATAACTTGATGAAATAAGCCATCGCCCGCTCCTTCTACTCCTTTTAAATGAATTGATAGGTAAGCTGTGGGTATTATGTGCTCGATGTGCAGAAAATTGCTGAAGATGTTGACAGAGGGGAATACTGAGGCTGCCTGGAAGCTCCTTGCTCCCCTCCAGCAACCATCAAGTTTTGCCAGCAACTGAAGCAGAAATAGATTTGGACTGTAGACAGCTCATCTCGATAAGCATGTTCCTCATCTTCCAGGGGAGCTTGTTGGAGTAAGTTTTAAAAGTTTATCTTGCTCTACTTTCCACCATATCCTTGACACTTTGGAAATGTGTATCTAGAGAACTTATATTTGTGCACAGGCGGCTGTTTTAAAGCATATCCCGATCCTGATGTAAAACTATAGCCACATATAATTGCACAGCGTAACGTCATAAAAGTAACACTTTCTGTCTCAATATTATTAATAGCTCTCTCATTATATGTATAACCCTCTTTATTTTTTCCTCCTCATAAACCTGCATCATGAAGCCAGCTTATACTATGTGGAGGCACATTTTCACACTCCATTTAGTCACACTATATGGATCATACACCGTTAATTGCCCCATTTATCTAATAGTAATTATGGAATATCATTGTCATGGTTTAAGGCCATCTTTCCCGGGCACTCATTCGCTCATCTATGAAGCCAGAGTCTTAATTTTCAAGTGTGAAAAGGGGGATTCATCCTGCCCACATTAGAGGCTGAATTTGCCATGGGAAAGATTGTATTAATCAGTCTCATTTTACACCCTCATCATTTGAAAATTAAGCTTATAGAATTGGACTGAGTAAATGAAGTATTGAATTATGACAGTGCAGAGTGATGAGTGTGGATATCAAAGCCTTCATAGGTTTCTTTCCAGCCTGTCCTCAAAGTGAAAACGTAGGCATTGGTCGTTTCTGCAGCCACAGATTACGACCAGTATTTACGTTTTGGAAGGGGAAAAGGCGACACCTAGCGGTCGCGGACAAAAGTGCGTTTAAGTAACGTGTTCGGTTTTCGCCGGCAAACCACAGAAAACGACAAAATTATCGGTGTCACATTCCTCACACTACCCTAACCTCAACCATTTGTTATTCATGTACAGAAGTCATTATATTGTCATTTGATACCATGACAGGCTGGAGGCGAACCATGAACGTTCACACTGATAGATTACTATTCTATCCTCCGAGGCACGGCGACATTACCCACGGACAGGTCCGTACGACACGCGATGCCTGAGGTGGGCACGGTCGTTTGTAAACGTAAATATAGGTCGTATTTCGGGGACCTGCAGAAACGACGGATGCTTACGTTTCGGTTGGAGGACATGTTGAGTAAAACATACCAAGTGGATAGAACTGTACTTTGTCTTTGACACTTTTTTG
>VOQJ01030379.1:8649-20205 GCA_015052665.1 Apistogramma diplotaenia
GTGTGTGTGTGTGCCACACACAGAGTGAAGTAGATACAAGAACAGTAAATGAAAGGAGAGACAGTTGAGTTCATGTGATTTTAGTTGAGATGACTTTTTCTGCCTGCTGACTTACAAGTTAAGCACTGGGGTTTCCTCTGCTGCTAAACAGCTAGCGCTATGTCTCCCTTCATCTTGCAAGAGAACATATTAGTGAAGCTCACATATCTAGTAAAAAGTCAATGAGTGAGTAGGCATGGACCAATACTGAATGGATGTTAAATTAATAACAGCCATTTTATGGCATAAGGGTCTATGTTCGTGGGAAAAAAACAATGTCTGAGAGAAAGACTCACATTTTCAAGATGTTACGTATGTTAAGGAAATAAAGCATATATATCATGGAAGCATGGAGATGAAGTTAAGCCCATAAGCTGTACAGTTTCCCACATGGATGTTTGTTTTGACAAAAGTGCATTTTCAAACATGACCACTGCTGTCTCCCCTCAGCCCCAACCCCGAACCTGGTTCTGCTGGAGCGTTCTTCCTGTTAAAAGGGAGTTTTTCCTTCCTACTGTTGCCAAGTGTTTGCTCATAGGGGGCCGTTTTGACTGTTGGGTTTTCTCTGTAATTATTGCAGGGTCTATACCTTACAGTATAAAGCACCTTTAGGTGGCTGCTTGTTATAATTTCGAGCTATATAAATAAAATTGAATTGAATTGTTTCCTGAAGAGGTGGGCCAGCATAGCAATGCAGAGCAATTGCCGGAAAAATCTGTAAACCAATGCAAACCACTCGGGGGGTGGGGGCTCTGTAGTGCTTTAGAACAGCAGAGAGAACACCTATTTTGACCTTGAATTTAAATTCCATGACTTTGAAAGAATAATTACTACTATAACAAACAAATAAATGCTTGCTAGAAAAAATAAATATGCTATTAGTGGTGGTTGTTATGTTGAGTTAATAGTGTTTGTATTGGCTAAGTCAAAGTTTAACCTCTCAGAGACTCTCTGAGTAGGTTGTACATTTGAGTTTGAGATAGCATATCTCTACCAGCCCTCTCTGGCCATGAGGGTTTCACTCTGTGATGTTGTCCTTTCAATCAGCATGTAATTGGATCAGCGGCAATATGATAAGCAATGACAAATACTGTGTCAGGGCTGCATGATCTTCTCAAACCACCCTGGGCATCACTGATCAAGTCCCTCAACAGCCTTGGCCTTACATAAGCTGTGCAAAACAAAACAAAAGACATGAGCACACACACACACACACATACACACACATATATGTGTCAGTGCATTTAAAACACGCAAATGTTGACATGATCATTCAGTGAAAACACAAAAATGCCTATGAAAAGAAAAAGTTGGACAAAGAATCTGATAAGGGCCTCTCTTTCTAATCCTCTCACTCGGGTAATTAAAGATGCTCACAGCTTGCTCTGTGAGGACTTATCCTCCAATCTACAGCAGTCTGAATGCAGCTTTTACCTGGCTTTGGATTTAGAAAGGTGTTTTGGCAACAGCAGAGACTCAACTGCCAGCAGATCAACATGACAATGGAGAAAAATCTTTATGAATAAATAAACTGCGGTAGAACAAAAGATTGTATCACAGTCTGTCACCCTTTATTGATTCTACAAAAAATAAATAAACAGCCAAAACAATAGTAAAGCTAAATATGCTAAGTAGAATTCCAAGTGCTTGCTTTCAGCTAGGGCTCATGCAACAGCACACACCCATGGGCCTTTCTTTATTTTAATTGCTAAGTGGATGATGTGGATGATCCCTGATAAAATATTACTGTCGTAAAAGAAGACAAATATCTTGTGATCTCTGTGGGATTTAATCTCTTGTCTATCTTGGGGAGAAATCACTCCGCTTTGGCCAAAACACAGCCACCATTATCACCTAATGGATGTGAGCAGAGCAGCTCAATGGGGGCTTTTTTTTATGGAGATCACACAAACACCAGTGCTGTTGACTACACCTCAAAGGCCGAAAACAATGCAGCAACATTCACCCTCACCCATCGGTGCTTTCAGCAGCTACTACCAGTACTTTACCAGTCATGAACTCTGAATTCTAAACTTAGTGAAAACATTACTGCCTTCTTGGGAAATTTTTTGACGTTTTATCACTTGGCTCCTCCGGAGAACTCGACTATAAGACAGCAATCCTTGCAGGCAAATCTGTCACCTATATATCGATAAAGCGCTGCGAATTGGAGCGAAATGAAAAAAGATCAAGCCAGAGGGGGTGGGCGGGGGGTCTTGAATAAGTCACACATGCACGGATCCATTCACACACAGTGAAGCTGAGCAGGAGAATGTGACAGTCACTTTGCAGCGTCTAATCCTTTAAAACCACTAAAGCAACAAGTTATAAACCCATTATCTGTTAGCCTTAATCCAAAAACGAAACATTTTTTGATCCAGCTATTAACACCACTGGTACAATATCTGTTTATGTAACAGCAGGAGCTGACATGTTATTGCTCTGGGTGGTCAAATTCACGGGAATATTACACCATCTAGGGACTGTAACGAGCCATTCTGACGCTTCTTAAAAGCATTAAGAGAACGATCTCTTTTTATCCTTACGCATGGAAAAACAACAGCTGTTGACTTTATTTATTTATTTATTTATTTTCTGTTTCTCGGTTTATTTTGTTTAATTAGACTCCTGTAATGGGGAGAAAAGGAGGGTTTACGTGCCCGAGACTTATAGTCATGAAAAAGTTCGGAGCCTCGGGGGTAGAGGTCCGCAGGAGGCGCTTTATTGTGGACAAATGATTGACATCCCCTTGGTGACATCACGACGACAAAAAGAGTGCTGGGGGAAGAGAAGGCAGCGATCAATTCAAACGCTCCAGTGCGGCGCACAGAGAGGCGACGCGCTCTCCAACACGCAGCGACGACGTCCAAAAGAGCGACACTTGGGTCCGCTTATCGCGCTTTGTGTGCGTGTATGTGTGTGTGTGTGTTTATCCCAGTCTCTCAGAAAAGCTCCGTTTTAGTATTAGAGAACCCTTCGCTTGTAAAGATGTTCAGAGAAGCTTCTTTATACCTTGATCGGTTATGCTTGCGCGAAGCCGTTTCCTGGTAGACTTAACATATTTTTTTCTTTCGGGACTGACCAAGAACTAACCCGATTCGCAGCTGGTGATGATATGTGTGAGAGGCGATCGGCGAAGGGTATGGGCTGTCTCTGGTCCCCCAAGGAGAAGCAACGTGGATTAAACACGAATTAATGTGGAATTTATCGGAGCCCAAAGGTGGAACGACGACCGGACACAGCGCTTTCTCGTCAGGTAAAATAAAACGCATGGATTTTGATAAACATCTTAAAGTGCTCCAACTGAAATGAACTCAGGAGAATGGTTGTAAAAATAACTTGTTACATGAGGAAAAGTTTACTTTCCATCTACCCCCCCGGTAGTTCTCGGTTTATATGTGATTACAGGGTGTGTGCGTAAAAGTTAAAGCGTTCTCCTACACACGGAGAAAACAGTGAAAAGAAGAAAAAGTCTTTCTTTGGAAGTCGTGCTGCTCAGATGATGCTTGGTTTTTTCATGTTTTTGATGTCCTGTCCCGGGCTACATCTGGTACGCACGTCAGATCTAACACCTGCGAGCCTCTTGAAGTAACTCTATCCCTTATGATTATACACGACCGTCAAAGCCCCTGCAAACAGACGCTCGTGACACCGTCTGGATGCATCTGTTGCTGCTGTGCATACTAACCCGTTTCCCTAACTGTATTCTTTGATGCCTCTTGTGATCTGTTGGGCTACATAGACTCACATTTCTTTTTCATATCACCTCCCCTAACGTGATTTCTTATCGCCTCTAATTGGAGACTTTATGTTTGATCTCTCCCTCCGCAAACCCTTTGATTTGTCTTTTCTGAGTCAGTCCCTCTTCTTTTTTTCTTGCTCGTCTCTTTCAGAACTTCCTCACCTTGATATTTTCATGTATCGCTTCATGTTAAGACCAAACTTCTCTTTCAGCTTTGACGCGGTATATTGCCCGTGGGGGTGTCTCTCTTTCTTTTTCCCCCCACTTCAAAGTGAGGAGTTGTCTTCCCTTTTAACCTGATTTCCTTCAATCGTTCCGACCGTATGGGGGGATCACACACAGCTTGGGGAATGCTACAGTGAAGTCCCTGCGGTGTCTACCTCATGTCAATACCTCAGCACCAGTGTATTGACAGAAACCAACTTTCTCCACAGGGACTGACTGATCATGGTCGCCGTGGTCCGCTCTCTCATGGTACTGCTGCTCGCTCAGGTGTTGTTGGAAGGTGCTACGGGACTTATCCCCGAGGTCGGCCGGAGGAAATACAGCGAATCCGGGAAGCAGACCCCAGAGCAGTCAGAGAGCTTCCTCAACGATTTTGAGCTTCGGCTTCTCAATGTGTTTGGACTGGGGCGCAGGCCGACCCCGAGTAAGCAAGCCGTGGTGCCGCAGTATATGGTGGACCTTTACCGTATGCACTCAGCAAACGGAGACCATAGCACCAAGCGACCCAAGAGCATGGGGAAACACGCAGAGAGAGCCGCCAGCAAGGCCAACACGATTAGAAGCTTTCACCATGAAGGTATGTATTAGTGACATACCTTTACCTGTCAGCCGGGGAGTTTCTCGGGTCTCTCAGACAACCCAAACCTATATTTAAACATGACTCAGTGCGCCAAGACTGAACTTCAGAGCCTTCACTGTTTTATAGAGGTTTAGTCATTTACAGGTGACACGCGTCTAAGTTACTACTTCCTCTTAAATGCATTTGGGTTTGCTTAAAACGCCGTGACGCGATTTACAAACAAGCATCTTGTGCGCAATTAATTAACTCATATATGTTGTGATGCAGCATTTAACCAAACATCCCTCCCGGGGCTGCTGTCAGAGGCTTTAAAACATCAAGAGGCAGTGGTATCCCTGGGGTAATTTGTTTCTTAATAATTGATGGTGTTTGCGTGGGCTCTGAAAACAGTTTTTCCAGACACGCACCACAGGAGCAGGATAAAGGGCGGTGTGCCCTTGCGCAGGTGATAGTCATCATCCCTGTTACTTCAATAACACACGACATGACATTATACTAACACGCATTATGACAAAGTCATCGTGTCAGACTGAATTCTGAGTCATTTTTAACAAGTCTGAAATTAGTTCTTGGTAAGGGGAAAAGGGGGGGGGGGGGTTGCGCGCCTTATTCTTTCCAAATCCCCCTTGCGCCCGTGCAGTGCGCCATTACGCATGTTCCAATAACACTATAATTGCTCACTTAGTTTATATGGTGGATACGTGCTGTTTGTTGAATTTGCTGTTATAGTTCAACTCCGTTGCACTTCAAAGATAACATATATAAGAGTCACGACAAAATCCTCATAGATCCTGGATAAGGTGCACTAGTTCAACAATTACGCAGATGTTCGCACAGCGTTACTAATGATGTGGATTATTTTAACTTAGCAAAACCAAAATTCATTTTTTTGTACTTATGATGCATTTATTACAGGCTATATAATTTTTTTGCACCTGGTTTTGATATTAAAATGACTTATGGATGAAAAAAATTAAAATGCAATGTTTACTGTCAAACATATAGTGATGTTTAATCTATGATTCAACATCCTAGGCTCTATGTTCCAGTTTTTAAAGCATACAAGTTACTGCGTCCATAGGGGCTCTGCACAGAGTCCTCATACAGAGTTCTAAGTGTTTGACTGGGGAAGTTTCCATCAGGGGTGAGTCAGAGGGGTGGTTGAGTGGTTGCTTGGGTGCTCTCCAGAGGCCTAGTGCAATGACACCAAGTGGCTACACTGACACACTACAAACAACCATGGCCTGGGCAGCCGGGCTGAGCCACTGCCCCCAACCAACTTCTGGAAACCTCTGCAACTAGCCAACACACCTGGACACCACTGGCCATTACGAATGTGCTCAGACTGTGTTTACATACGTTCCCCTGGCCCTTTCATCCTGTGCTAACAGAGCTGCTGGGTTGTTCGTCTTCCCACGTCAAGAGACATGCAATTGATGGCTGCTCCATATAATAAGCATGTATCTACAGATGTAAACTCGGCACATCAAAGCAAACAGCTCTAATCATTCATCACATCTGCTGGCTGATATTCATTTCACTAGGATAATTAGTTTCACTGCTATCAGTTTTCAAAAATAACCATTTCCCATGCCAAATAGAACATTTCCACTACTACACAGGAAGTGGCTGCCAGAGACACGTCGCTGATAAATGACCCAACATTAGCCTTTATCTTATGTTTTGGCATGCGGCACAAAAAGAAATTAGGAATGTTGATACACTCATATCTGTGGTTCACACGTTTTTGACGGGCCTCGACTTGTTCGCACAGCCTAACCGCAAAGGACAGAAAAGGAGAGCGAGTGAGAATATTGTTGGAGAATGAAACTGAGAAAGAGTGAAAGAGAAGGAGAGAGAAAGAAAAGAGGATTTGGGGCTAAGAGAACAGAGGGAAAAGGGGATTTGGGAGCTGAGGAATGAAAGAAAGAGAGGGATTGGGGACAGAGGAGGGGGAATGAGAGACAGGGGGCTTTCCCACATCAAATAAGGAGTGATGGGCCTAATTGAGGTCTTTGTGCCTCTGGAGGGAGATTTAGGATGAGATGGTGGAATTTCCTAAATGCCTCCTTTGAAAAAGCGAGGAGTTCAAAGTTTGTGTTTACTCCGCTGCACCAAACAGATTAAAAAGTGTGTCTATACATCATCTGTGATCTTCATAAAGTAAGAGTTCAAAGTGGCAAGGGGTGGGGGGGGGGGGGCTCAAAGAAAATTGTAGCTTTTAGAAAGACTGTCATTTTCTGTACACTATAGAGGGCTATACAAAGATCTTAAGTATATACATTTAATATATACCCAACATGCCATTTGTCTGTGATTATCTCCACATTAACGATAACTTAAGTCTTTGTAATTTCAGTTTTAGTTATTCCAGCAATTAAATTAAATATTTCAGAGGTGCCTATTAATTTTGATGCAACAACTGGCATTTATATTTTTTCTGCCGGGTATTCTGACGAGACACATCGATGTATTAATCAGTATATGATAGAACTTTTTTCATGTGTACTTATGAAGTACAGCAGCAGCCACTTCTCACAGTGCAAGTGAGCCATTTGAAGTCAGGCTGACCAGCCTGTTTGATCTTATCGATAGATGGAAGCGCACTGCTTTCATCTCCTGACAGTTAACCAGGTGAATATATGAGCGTGACACTAATGACTATATAACATCCCCATGGGCATTTGCCTGCTATTACACTGAGTCACACATGCAAAGTGTGGATATATGATGTATGCTTGCTACACATCAGCCTGCAAGCATTCATATCACCATGTGGCACCTTGGCTCGATCCATAAACTAGCTCCACTGGATGTTATTTCTGATTCCTGTACAATGAATGCATTTGTCCTGACACTGTGGTTGTCTCTCTGCTGTCATTTTCAGAGTCTATGGAGGCCCTGGCCAGCCTTAAAGGCAAAACAACACAGCAGTTCTACTTTAATCTCACCTCTATTCCCAGCGAAGAGCTCGTCTCGTCTGCAGAGCTACGCATTTACAGGGATCAGGTCATGGGATCTGCAAGCCCCAACGAAAGCATCATTAGTGACATCACTCCTACTAGTGGCTTCCATCGTATCAACATTTATGAGATATTTGGAGTTCCTGCCACCCACGGTGAGGAACCTCTACTACGTCTGCTGGACACTCGACTGGTGCAGGACTCTTTGAGTCGCTGGGAAAGCTTTGACGTCAGCCCCGCTGTGTCTCAGTGGACTTCTGGAAAAGGCCACAATCACGGCTTCTTGGTGGAGGTGATTCACCTGGAGGAAGGAGAGATGGACAGTGAGCATGCCCATATACGCAGGAGGCATGTCAGGGTGAGCCGGTCCCTACACCAGGACCAGGACTCGTGGCCTCAGGCTCGGCCACTGCTTGTGACATATGGCCATGACAGCCGTGGGGGCTCGGTGCTCCATACACGGGAAAAAAGGCAAGCAGCATCCCGCAAACAACGTAGGAAGCACCAGCACAAGGCAAGCTGCAAGAGGCATGCCTTGTATGTGGACTTCAGTGATGTGGGCTGGAATGAGTGGATAGTGGCACCCCCTGGCTACCATGCCTTTTATTGCCATGGGGAATGTCCTTTCCCCCTAGCAGACCACCTCAATTCTACTAACCATGCCATTGTGCAGACGCTTGTCAACTCAGTCAACTCAAACATCCCCAGAGCCTGTTGCGTGCCCACTGACCTCAGCCCCATTTCCTTGCTCTACCTGGATGAATTTGAGAAAGTAATTCTGAAAAACTACCAAGACATGGTGGTGGAGGGATGCGGCTGCCGGTGAGGAACTGGTGGTACGGATAGAAAGAGCGACGCGAGAGAGGCAGAAAGAGATCAGAGATTACCGTGGCCACCCAGTTTCCCAATGAAGACATTTATTTATATGAAAGAAACAGAAAACAGAACTATTGTGCAAGAAGAAGAAACTATATATGAATATATTTATGTCTACATAAAGTTGGGAAAAAATAAATATTTTAATCAAAGGAATATTCCTTTACTGGTTTTGAAAGTGAATTTCTGATGTACATTTTGAAATGGGTGCAATACCACATGAAGTATGATGCTCAAATTTCTATTTTGTATTTATTTCTATTATAACCACTTTGTAAATAAATAATGTGTATTTATCGTGAAAAAAACCTCCAGTCTTGCATGATCGGCTACACAGTCTGCACCATGTGGTGCCACCAATGTGGATATTCTGACAGAAATTACCTGCAAAAACACAACACACTACAAGAAACTTACACTCCACTGATTGCAAACCAAGCACTGAACTATTTTGGTAAGTGTAATTGGAGACCAACAACAATAGAGGTTTTTAGAGCAAAGCGATAGGAAAGGGTCACAAATGTAATGAAATGTAGCACGTCGTGGGGGTCACAGGCAATTTACATGCCCACGGGAGGTTTGGAAAAACAGCAGAGCATGTTTTTAATGCCTTACATGTCACTGCATGGATCCCTGTGAAGACTCTCTTAAAGTTAGCTCCTATATTTATTCTGTTCCCAAACAATAATATCAAATGGAGAAGAAAAAAAGTGAAACTGGAGACCTTCTGTGGAAGATCTGACAGGGCAAAAGGTTTATTTACAGTGAGATTTGAGACTGTGGCAGACAGACACACTAACAGGCCTTCAGCAAGGTAAAAAAAAAAAAAGGAGAATCTGTTGGCACTTTAATCAATGAAGACAAACAAACACACACCTGCACCTGTTCATATACTGCACATGCTCAGACAGATTCTTCCCCACATCAGAGTTTGGCTGCCTTTCTTTGTCATCTCTGAGTCAGAAGCTTCTAATGTGTTTCAGCACTGAAGGAAAAAAAAAAAAGCTGATTCGCCAAACAGCAGCAGCAGATAATGAATTGCAAAGGAAACAATACCGTATACTGACACCAAAAAGAGCTCAAGAGACATGCTGTCTTCACGGAGACAATGGGCACGGCTGCTTGGTATAGAGCCAACATCTTTAAACTGCGACGTTAATATAAAAGAAACAATGTTCTATCTAGATTAAAGCGAACCGACTAAAACTGCGCCATAAAGAATAGATGAGAATTTATAGTGTAGCCACAATAACAGATCAGATAATGAGAGAGAAGGAGTTTGACTGACTGCGCTTTCTGCTGTGTTTGCATTAGAAAGGGTTTGGAGGGATCACAAGGCAGCTCAAAATGCTCTAAATAGACTGTTTTTATGTGAGCGCACATTGGGACCGTGGAATGTTGGTTTTCAATCTCAGACACATGCTTACGCTCGCATGGAAAACCAACGTGGTTGTTTTTTCAATCATCTATTCAAGGGTTTCCTGGTGGGCTTTTTCTCTTCAAAAACAAATGTGCGTCAAACAAAGATATGCTTGTTACTTATAAAGGATATGTAAATCAAAACATTTAAGAAGGAGGCGTGAGATTTTATTTATGGGCTGTAAAAACACCGAAACGTCCTTTTTTTTTCCACGAGCCACAGATCATGTCCTTTCACCTATCCTCTAAGAGTGTCCATCTGCTCTAGATGATGCAACTTTTTAATTGGATTATAACCTCCCAACATGCACACACACATGCAAGCACACCCAACCGCATTTCAGTTTTAATCTTCTGCACGTGTTATTTGATTCTACCTTGCATCTCCACCCCTTTTAGTCCCATCTGACATCCATTTCTCCTCCGTGGATCCCGACGCCCCACAGTCCTCCGCACGAACCGCACGTCCCTCCACCAGCAGCAGCAGCAGCAGCAGCATAACTTTAATGGACTTTAAGAAGGAAGTCACTTAGCTAGCCCACTCAATGAACACTTGATAAATCTAAACACCAAAAACCTCCAAAAAGTTTCTGCCTTGAGCTCCAGGAGTAACGTCAGGGGTGGGATGGAGGGATTTTTTTAAAGTGTTAGATTTAGTGCCTTTATAGTTGAAGTTCATAAACCTTTCATTGGGTTGGGTGGAAATACTGCTCCCAGAGTGGGTCACACATGGGCAGCATGCCTGTAACTCCCCTACTGCACCCCAGCCCAGCTGAACTCAGTTGCAGTATGAGCTGGCCACCTTCTGAGGGAGGGGGGATCTCATTTTAGAGTCATGTTAGTATCAGACAGTTCCTAAGGGACCACTTCTAAACGAGGGGTCAGGGGTCAGAGTAATAAAGGCCCATTACTGACTGACTTCCAGGCTCATCGCGTCATCACAGACTAGTGGCTTCGAGTGTGGTCAGCCACTGGTTGCAACAAGTTTGTGTTTCAGAATCCGTTTTTGTATTTTATTTACACACATTCTGGATCCATCTATTTGTGTGTGTGGTAGTGCTGATGATGGGCTAAAAACTGGGTCTGTGTGTGAATTTCATGATTAAGTTATAAAAAGCACAACTGTGAAATATGTGTTCTTGGCAGGACTCTCTTCACCTGCTACACAGACCTCTGCTAAGTCGCTCTCAGAGAACAGATTTTCCCCTTCCTTCTCCATGAACATCTGGCAAATCAGTTAAAGGTGTCCTTTGCAGTCTTTGTTTATGCACAAACACACAACAGAGCAGCCGCACAACTGATGAGCATAAAACTGGAAGCTGGAACCTACTAGCATGGCAGGAACCATTCATTTTGTTTGGTGCTCAGCAAACCAAACTCAAACTATCTGCAACTCCAAACAACCAAAATTGTAAGGGATATAAAAATCAGTTTTTCCAGATTTCTGTCTGGCCCAGAATCGGAAAGTATGCGGTGTGCCGTGTATCCTTGATGAAACAGAGAGCTCATGAGATCTTGACTGGCCCCGCGCCAAGGTGGGACACAAAAATTTAGACAAGTGAAGAGAGACAGCGGCCACTTCAGAGTCTTTTCTAAGTTTGGATCTTTTCTTCTTCATGTGCTGCACACACTAATTTTAGAGGTGGTGCACATGCTGCTTTTTTTTTTTTTTTTTTTTTTTTCCGAAACCCGCCCGTGAAATTACGTCCAGC